>OZ012738.1:298628694-298670416 GCA_963859935.3 Lathyrus sativus | reverse complement strand
AACAAGATTAAGTTAATAAACTGGTTATTAAAAAGTTAGTCAAATTTCAAATTAGGTGAATTGATTAGGTTAACTAATTTTAAAGAAGTTAATGATTATGTAATTAATTAATTAATTAGATTAAATATTGATTACTTAGCTTAAATAGGGGAGATTAGGGGTTAACGAAGAGGTTAGGAGGCAGATTAGGGAAACAGACGGGTTTGTGCGTGGGTGATCTGCGAAGGTGTATGGTAGGCGAGCGGGGTGGACGCATGATAATGATCTGATAAGGGATCGTACGGTGGTGTGTGTGAATGTGTACGATGCAGTGTGTGTGATTGGTGTACAAGATACAATATCAAAATTACAACAAATTAAACAAAAAAGAAAACCTAATCTATAATTCCCCCAACTGTATTTGCCGTCTCCGATCCTCTCCTCTCTCATTTCTTCCGTTTCGCCGATCCATCTTCTCTTTCGCACTTCGGTTTTCTTCTCTTCAACTTCTCCTTCTTTTCACCTGTTTTTCGTTTCCCCATTTACAAAACCTAGCAAAAACCATAAAACGAACTCAATCACGAAATGAAAATATCCTCTGAAGAAAAGGTTACCCCAGATGACGATGATGATGGGCTCGCTGGTGACTTCGCGGTGTTGTCACGGGATTCCTACGGTGATGACGATGATGATGGGCTCGTTGGCGACCTCGCGGTGGTTCAGGATGATTTTTCAACGGCGCGTCGAGGGTTTTGTTCTGCAGATAAGTCTTTCTGTTTCTTAGGATTTCTGTTTTTTTTCTTTGTGGAAATTAGGGCTTTGTGAATGATGTGAATCGTTGTGTATATGTCCCTCTCCTCTTTGTGAATTCTCGTGCGTGTTGGATTTATAGGCCTGATGTGATTAAGAGTCATAATTCCCATCATTGATTACGCAATATTCTTACCGAATATAAAAAATATGACTGCCCTGAATGTAATTTTTGTGATAAATGTCTTTGATTCACCCTCTTGAACTCTTTCCCAATTTGTCTTGATATGTTTACGGTTATGATAATTCTCTGCTCTATTCAGCACGTGTATGCTTCCTGTTACCGTTATTAACTTAGTACGCTCTTCCATGACACCTGCAGGTTTGGATGATCATTAGGAAGCTTCCTTCAAATAATGGCAACATTATCATGAAGAGCTACGATCAATTCGGTTCTTTGGGCACCAGTGGAACTTTGTTGGCGATTGATTTTGGAAAGAGGAGGAGGCCTGCTGGAATGTATTTGGTTAGGCTGGATATTTTGTCGTGTGAAGAAACTGCTGCTTGGATTCATTTCGCTTTGGTAACTAAAATCTCTGTTTATTGCCATGTTTCCATTTTGCAGTGGTGTTGCATTTGTAAGAGAGAACATTCTTGATGGAGAAGAAAATCTACTTCTATGATCCTCTTGTACAGGCGTGTCCGAATTTCTCTCATCACGAACCGCAGAGTGTTGCCTTTGTGACACATCATCGTCGGATACCCATCCAGGACCAAATTCATGTCCTGGTGGCAAAACACTGCTGATTTTCCTCGCAGCAACTTTCCAAGCAACTGGACCAAGGTTTGCAGCAAAATTGGCTAGGCTTCTTGCATAGTTGTGCTTCACATGTAAACCAACTGAAAGAAGCTGCTTGAAATTATCTTCAAATGCGGTCAATACTGGTGGTTCATTTCCTACAGGAACTGGATTTCTGTAAGTGTCATGCCTGGTCTCATCAACTGTGAACTGCTTATTTCCATACCTTAACACAGCTATTACAACGGGAGCTAGAATTTCATCCTCCTATTCAGATGTCAAATTTTGTGTAACCTCCAGTGTTGTCGTGGTAAGCCCTGGCCGATTCTTCAAATTCTTAAATTGTGATTCACTTCTTTGACAGCATTCTGAATATCGGTTGTATTTTTTAGGTTCTAAATTCCTAAACGTAAGCTGCTGACTTTGGATTTGCTTGACAGGTTGAAATGACAGCCTGCAGATTCGAGACGTTGCGAGGGCTGTGCGGGTTCATTGTCGATGGTTTCTCTACTTGAAGAAGCTCGGGACATATGAATTCACAGCTTAACATCAGAAGCTTTGTTTTTGGATTCAAGCTAAATGCATTTGGAGATTACTATGTTGGCTGAATGTGTTAATCTTGCTCATCATTTCCTTCTGAATTTATGTCGCTTATGCATGACTTAAAATAATTTCCCTTTTTGTTTGACAGGTTGAAAGAAACTGCAGTAACTAAATGAGCTTTTACAACTCAACGGTATACCGACATTGGTGTTGTAGTGCTCTAAACTCCGCAGCATGCCGGTAATTAGAAGAAACAAACTGCATTCAAAGTTGTCCTGGAGATGAGGTGAACTAGGATTTGGTTGAAAGTCTGTATCGAGTATTGCGGTAGATTCGAAGTTCTTCACAGCTCCTTGCAGAACTTAAACATCCAACTTTTACCATTCACCACATAGAAAATCGGCATCGTTCTTCTTCGAAGGCTTTGCGACGGCGAATCCCCAAGTTGTCTTCATAAAGCTTTGATTCGAAACTTGAGTCACTCTTATGCGGTAACCTTCTTTTATGCTATGGAGGCAAATGGAAACTCGTATGCTTGGATTCTTCTATGTCGTAACTACTTGATTTTCCTTATGATTTTCCTTATGACAGGTTGCCTCTTTGGAGCTTGAATGGCTTAATGACGAAGATGGATGGCGCTCTTGGCCGCAGCCTGTTTTCCACGATATTTCTCATTTTGACAGGACAGGTGACTTGCAAGTAGGTGGCTCTTTAGACCGGGGGCATTCTTAAGTTCCGCAGGTGACTCTGTTAGACTGATATAAATCCTCAGCAATATCTTCATCTTTGAGGTCTTCTCACATGAATTATGTGTTTTCTCGTGTTCTTAATTCCAAATGTAAATTGTTGACTTCGGTTGTTTTCGCAGGAAATTTGAGGGTGCCGCCGAACGGAGCTGAGTTTGAGCTTCAACATTGCGTTGGAGCCAACGGCTAGGGTTAGTACGGGAAAAGATGCTCTTCAGTAGATCCTCACTCGGTAAAGCAAAGGCAGCCGCAATTATCTCATTCCATTAGTTGTTGTTTTATTGGAAAACTTATGACATATTGTTGGTAAGTCCGACCAAATGTCAATTCTGCTTTCGTGATCATGAACCTTCCTTTATTGGTGTGCCGGTGTACTGATTGAGAGAGGTTGAATGTCGTCACCATAATAACTGCAGGTCGGAGCAACAATGAACCCAATTTGCACTCAGGGCCGAAGTCAGAATGAAGGGAGTGGTTCGCCGATTAGAGCAAAAGCAGGTGATGGTGTTCAAACTTGTTTTTGTTTCCTCTTAATCTTAGTTTTACATGATGTACTGGAAAACTGTATTGAAAAAGAGGTAGCTCTTGAGGATACTCGAATGTGATTTATGAAGCAATGAAATCATCCATAGGTTGTCAAATTTTGTAAGGTTGGTATGGCCTTTGTACGATGTTCATGAGAATGTAAAGCTTCCAATCAATGTTGTTCCTCCAAAAAAACACACTACTATGTCTGCAAGAATTAATCTTTACTTTGATTTTTGTTAATGGCAATTTGGTTTTCAGTTGTGTTTCTCTACAGGTTATGGCATTCGGCTCCATCCGATAGAACAGGTCATACTCGAATTTGGTTACAAGTGTCTCCTATTTCCTTTCATCTGCCAACATTATTGCTTATCACCAAATCGTCATCGGAATTGTGACGGTACTGTTTTTTATAATTATTCTATTTAATCAAGAATTGGGTTTATGGTGACCACTCTTCAACTCTTTAAGCGTAACTATCATCACCGATATCGCTACCTCTGTTTGATCATTTGTATGTCTTTTCATGTGATGATGTAGTAGACACAAAGCACTGAAGTAGAGCAACCGTAAATTTCTGATGTGAAAGTGGATATCCAGCGCATCATGTTGTGAATGATCATCATGTGTTGGACGGCAAAGTGACAAAACTCAGTTCCAGCTATGTAGTAGATTAAAGAATTAGTTGCTATTATGTAATGAGTTAAGGAATTTGTCTTGTAAACCAAATCGAACGGCTTTGAACGGCTTCGAACTTGTATGTCATAAAAATCATTTGAACTTGTACGTTATAAATATCAACAGTTCTTGGCTATTGTAATTGAAGTCAATCCTCTGTAAACATGTGACAGGTATTCGTAGTGAATTATGCTGCAGATTTGTAAATTTTCGAAACACATTTAAAACCAAAGTTGTATGCACGTTGGATGTGTTAGAGTAAAAGAACCAAAACTATCCTCCTGGTTTGAATTTAATTATTGGGCCGAATGATGATGAATTTCATCATAGTAGACAACTCTTGACAATAAAATGGCATAAATCTCAATCTTCGAATAATAAGCCCTTATGTTTATCACTTCATGATTCCCTGAACTTCCAGCAGTAACCCAACCTTTCACAAATCAAAACAAACAAATGGGTTAAACGGTTAGCTATGCATAATGATTGACTATGAGAATGAACGCCATCTTCACTCGATACTACCGCGTCTGCACACAAAATTGGTTAGTCACATAAATATTAAATAAAGAAATATAGTAAAATAACACATGAGAATGTAAGAAGAGGTGGGATCTTATGGTCAAAAATAAGGGTGCAACAGATGCCCCTATTTAAGTTACTCCTATTCGGAGATATGGAGATTGAAATCTCCGTCTCGACGAGATAGGAGGGACTTAAATACAAACATTGCACGAATTTTGGCCCTAAGAGGCCACCGAATGCCAATGGTATGCAATGACATGAGAATGCAAGACGAAAGGTTCTGTGGAAAAATGGCGTCACAGGGGAGAAACTAAACACGACACACGGGAAGAACAGTCTCGACAAAACGAGACTCTGCGAGAGAAGATTGACAATCACAAGGTGTTTGTAGATATGTTGCAAAGGCACTAGTGAGAAAAATCCAACTGAAGCTCCTACTGCATATGTCAAATGTAATGATTCCAAGATATCAGTCGGAGAAGTCTATGTCGAGTCTGGTAACTTCATGTAAGGATGCTTTTGTCAAAGCATCTATTGTCAAGAACTCCTAGGGAATCTGCTGTCGAGATTCTATGGTGTAGTCCGTTGGAGAAGTACTTCCGTCGAAGTCTTCCGGAAGTCTACGGTCAAGACTAACTAGAAAATGAAATGGTACTACCTACTGTCGAGGTCTTCTGGGAATCTACTGTCAAGATTAACCAGGAAATGAAATGGTACCACCTACTGTCAAGATTAACCAGGAAATGAAATGGTACCACCTACTGTCAAGGTCTTCTGGGAATCTACTGTCAAGATTAACCAGGAAATGAAATGGTACTACCTACTGTCAAGGTCTTCTGGGAATCTACTGTCAAGATTAACCAGGAAATGTAAGATGTTTGAATGATTGTTGTTGAAAAAAAACTTCCCCTTGCGCCATGGTATGGGTGCCATGAGCTGGTCTCAGTCTCTGCCCAGAATGAAGAAAACTCGCGAGAGCGCCTCCACAAAGGGGGGTTGTAGATTTTGTAGATGTAATTTGTAATTGTGAAGCTTTGGCTGTAAGCCATAATGTCACTGTAGATTGTATATGTTGTTGTAGAACTGTAGAATTGTAAATGTAAATATTGTCGATGTAATTTGTAATTGTAGAATTTGCAGATGTGATCTTGTAAAGCTTCACCAGGGATCTTCAAATGAGTTGTAGACCGGTTGAGTTGTAGTGTATGTCTTCTCAAATAAAGAGAGACTATTGTGATAAACTTCTTCGACTTCTTCGGGGAGATGTCACTTGACGGAAGTAAACTTGTGTGATGAACCCACTGGGGAATAAATTCCTGAAGAGTATCTTGTTGTAGTTGTAAGTATGTGAACTTCTTGAGGCGAACATTTCTCAAATAAAGAGAAAATATCTGTAAAGTCTTCGATAAACCACTCTAATGGATTTCTGGAGAGATGCCATGAGTTGATGATCTTGATAACCCATTGTGGATGTACAAACTGTCTTGAGGAGTCTGTCATTTGTCATTTAATAGAAAACCTGATCAAAACGAGTTGCTCAAATAAAGAGGTTACTTGCAAACCAGATGTAGATTGTTGGAAAGATGTCTTGTAATATTGTTGGAGAAATATCCATCTTCAATAATTATCTTCATGAAGACCATTTTTGGGGAGAACAGTGCAAAATAAATGCACACTTGATCCATGTTCAAAAGTTGGAAAAATGTCCGAAAAAAGTGTGATTGTCAAGGACCGAAGTTCAATTCAGGAAATAACTGAAGAGAAACTGTCAAGCAAGACTCGGCCATTGAGGTATGAACTCGAATGGGAATATACTAAAGCAACCGTCTTCCACGAAGATCGAATCTTCGTGGGGAAAATAGAAATATTGTGCTTTTTTGCCTAAGGGTGACAACTCTACTTGGAAGGAGAAGACACGCCCAACCGTTTGTAGATAGACACGACCAAAGCGACAGAATAACAATACACACAAAGATGCACAAATGCAAATGTTATGTTATCTACTTATATGATATGTGTATGGTTATGCTGACAAAACAGACGAAAGCAACGAACGGAGATGGGATAAACATCTCGAAACAAACATCCGACCAATCTTCAAAGATAGAAGTATCACTGGGGATATTGTAGAGAAACAGATATAGGATCTCAATCCTGCTTCAAAGCTTCAAAAACCTCAACTGGGGGAGTAGAGAATACTCCACTCGGGGATATAATAACTTGATAAGTCTGAAAGATTACCCTATTGAAGACGAGGATAAAGATCCACTAGGGGTGGATCAAACTCATAACTGTGGAAACTTCCTGGATAAAAATAAATATCCGCTTTTCTGGGGAGGCTCATGCTGGAGAAGATCGATGTTGAAGAAGGTCCATTGAGGAGTACAACGCGTCCATTTCACTGGGAAGGTGAAGTTGGAGAAGCAAATCACTGAGGATTAAAATATCATCCACTTCATTGAGGAAGTGAAGTTGAGCAAATCACTGGGAATTCTGCATTGAAAAGATTCATCGGAGAACTGCCATGACCACCAGAATTAAAATTTACTGGGGACATGGAGAGTGTTGCAGAACAAGGTGACTCTGACTTGATGAATTGTGTAATAGTCGCCATTTGAACAAAAACTTGTTGAGTGGGAAAGATAATCCTTGCGTCTCAATTGCCCCAAGTCATATGGATATGAGAAGAAGTTATTCCAAGAGGATTTTACAGAAAACAAGGCGTCCCACTGTTTTCAAACTCTTAGAGAGATTCGCTGAATCTCGACATAACGGACCCTGATTGGCGGTATTATGACGAGTCTTCAATCTTGCTCTAAAGGTGAAGTCAAACCTGAGCAGACCATTTGGAAACAAACTTGCCCCAGTTTAGAAGAGTCTTCGAATTCCAATAGGATACACTTGATGATGACGCTTGTATGTAATTTTCTATGATATCAGGCCGAATTAACACGCGTGAAATGTTATTCCTGAAACTGTTAATGCAACATATGTGTCTGTCTTGAAGTTTTGAAAAAGAGATATCACGACCACTTGTGACAAAGTCACTAGATAGGACATGAATTAATTTATAAGCCAATATAAATAGTTGAGCATAGCTCATAGGAGTCAGGAAACGTTATCTCATTGAGTATGCTTTTGAAGTAAACCTTACTTCAATTAGGACTTTCAAGGGTTATATCGAGGTTTAGTTTACGTTTTGTAAAACAAAAGGAATAAGGGTCAAAAGCTTATTTGTGCCCACCCAAATTTTTTGAAATTTTAAGTATTCAATCGAGCTGACTGAAAATTTCCCTGCCCCTGGTTTAAAAATGAAGTTGGAAAGGGTTTGGGAGAAATAAAGCAGATCCTCAATCAAGGTTTGATGGAGTTAAAAATGGATTAACTTCCTTATGTCTTTGGTGTTTAGGAGGTTTGAAACAATGCCTTACATCATCAGTAGGGTTTTATTCGAAAGCATACATCGAGAGATCCTACGTTTTACTTCATCATCCTCCTCCCAATTCTTCACCGAAGTGAGAAAGAAATCGGGTGATTTTGGCATTATAAAAAAACATTTTTAAAGAGTGAAACGAATGGGTTTCCTCAAGACAAACATTTATTGCATTACTTATTCAAAATAAACAAGTTCTCACATGCTAATTATGCTTTTAACCAAAGAAAATAACAAGAGCAAATAAGCAGACAAAATAAACAGCTGATCATAACGGCGTTCCATTCAAGACTGGGTTTCCTCCTTTGAAAGTCAGCTCTTCATTATCAATCATTTCTTGCACTTTCCCTTAGAAAAATTTACATTCTTCAATCGAATTCCCCAATGCTCCATCATGAAATTCGCAACTGGCGTTCGGGTCGAACCACGGTGGATGAGACTTCATAATTCTAGTCTTACTGGGAGTCATTACCGAGTTTTTAGCAAAATAAGACCATAGCTGACGGTAAGTCATTGGGATAAGATCAAACCATCGTGTTTCTTCCTTCGGAACGCTTAGAGGTACCTCCTGATTCTGAAACTGTCTTCGAACTTGTCAATTCTGATGTTGATTTGGAGGAGTCAATCTTCGTTTATGAGGTAGTCGCTGCTCGCGCTGAGCAGGCACTGCATATTGATGTTGAGGTACTGGATCTGGATCTGACAGGATTTGATGGGAGTCCTGAATTGCATTGACGTCAACACTTCCTTCCTCTTGGGAATCATCAACTGAAATCTCTTCATTAGCTTGGTTATTCAAATTATCTTGAATTCTTCCACTTTTGAGCGCATTCTCGATGTTTACTCTGACCTCTATAATCTTGGGGAAATCCAATGGTACAGCTCCTACCATTCTAACATAATAAGAGTCTGGCAGTGTTCTCAGAAACATCTTGTTTAAATCTTTCTCGGGAAGTGGTGGATGAACTTGAGATGCTAACTCTTTCCATCGTTGGGCATATTCCTTGAAAGATTCATCGTCATTCTTACTCATGTCCATCAATTGATCACTGTCTGGAGCCGCGTCCAAATTATAATTGTACTGCTTTATAAAAGCATCAGCTAAATCTTTAAAAGACTGAATACAATTCCTTTGTAGCTTCGTATACCACATCAAGGATGCCCCAGATAAGCTCTCTTGAAAGCAATGAATCATCAACTCGTCGTTGTCAACATAAGCAGCTATCTTCCGACAGAACATCGTCAAATGATCTCTTGGACAACTAGTACCCTTGTACACTTCAAAGACAGGCATCTTAAACTTCGGAGGAATAATTACACCTGGAACCAGACATGAGTCACGAGCATTAAAATCATATGTATCAGCTCCTTTTGTCATCTTTAATTGCTCTTTGAAATCCCGAAGTTCTTTCTCCATTGCTATAAATTTGGGATCGTCTATCTTCGTCTTAGCATGAACATTCGGAGGATTCGGTATACGCTGTGGAAACTGGGAAACCAAGTTATCTTGCACGGGCTGAGGTTGTGTAGAAATATCCACTTGTTGAACATTGTCGTCAGAGGGAAGATCAAATAACGGATTAGTCATTACTCTGAAGCCAGTCATAGAATCCATATCTTACGTTCTCTGCGCTATCCTTTAGTAATACCTCAAGCTTGGTCAGATGGTCGAGATGTCAGCTGGAAGACAACGATAGAAGACCGGATGAGCCACAGAAGAGGAGAGACACATGCACATGCAAATGCTAAATGCTGAATGCTAATGCAAGAATGCAGAAATGAGAGGTTTCATGGAACTCAAGTTCTTATAAACGTTACAGAATTACCAAGTAAAATTATTTGGATTACAAGTGGACATTCTTATAAGAGTCCTGACGTAATAGCTGAATAAAAGCTAATACAGCCCTAAGGAAGTCCTTCATCGTATGACTCGTCAACTTCTAAAGATTAGTTTGATAGAGGAAAATAAATCCTCCATCTCTTCTTTTGCCCTCGTTGGAAGTAAAGGGGGGATTCCTTGTTCGCTTAGATCTTTAATGATAATGAGAGTCCCTTGAACTTCTAGTGACCCTCCATGATAAGGGGAGCCTCTTTGTATTTGTCTTTTGAGTTTGCTTGATTCTTCGATCGGCGCCCTTAACTTCCTTGGGACATCCAAGTTAGGACTCTTAAAAGAATATTTCAAAACCCCCTTATTTTTTTTGTAATCCCTATTGGTTTCTATAATGTTTATAAATAAACTAGGAATTCCATGAAACCAATGCGATATGATGTTATATGGATGCAACAAACACAAGTAAGCACATAAGGACATAAAGAATAAACAAATAAGGGGAACCCTAGGTTTGCAACGAGCATGGAGTAAGGGTATACCTAATCCTAAAGGTTGTGGACTAAAGGTTGATTGTACCTGTAGAACAAGGTTCTAAAGAGGTTCCCAAAGTCATTAGCCCATCTTTCGGATATTATCAACTTCTCAACTGACTTGAGGATTAATAATATTCTCAAGAGAACTTCTTTTGAGTGTAGCTTCGCGTAGCACTATTTTGGGACTTACTCCCTCATAGCCTCGCACTACATCCTAATAAGGGCCAAAGTGGGGTTAAAGGTAACTACGGTCCTTAGTATCATGGACTCCAATTGAGAATAGTAAAAGTTTTCACGACTAAACTCGTTCAACCGAACCATTTTCAAAAGGGTCTCAACTAAGCGAGATTCTCGAATCAACTTAGTCGGGACTCACTCCCTATAAGCCTTATCGAATATATCACCATCCTATCTTAATTTCTCTCAAGTCCGGGTGTAGGACTTTGTCTCACCACTCAAGGATAACAACCCCAAAAGAAATAAAGAACACAAATAAACAAGTAAGCAAATAGGCAGATATAAAGCAATAAATAAATAAAGCAAGATAGGGAAACCCACTGAGAGGTCCCCAGTGAAGTCGCCATTTCTGTCACGGTGAAATTTTGATACCAAACTATTAATTAGTTTAAATCTTCAATTCAATTTGCAACCGAACTTTGATTTTTCCAAAGGAAGGGATAAAGATCGAAATTCCCACAATGCAATGCAAATGCAAGGTTAGATTGTTTAGGTTCGGGGGTTGGTTAAACTTAGGGAAGGTACTAGCATCCTAAGTTTCTGTAGTACTCTACAGGAACCTCTTGTTTTATATTTGTTTATTGCTAAGTGTTTATCTGCTTAAAGGTTTAAAGACCTAGGGGGTTTATTTCTAAGTGTACTCGATAAGATGTCGCATCTTATGCCTACATATCTTTACGGGAGTGGAATCAGAGTACTTGTAGTTCCCCTAAAGGGTTAGAGGAGCTCTTTGACTGTGGTCAAAGTTCCTACGGGTTTAGGGTAGTTGTTTTGATTGGGTTTAGGAGAAGAGACGAGTCTTCACGTTAAGGGAGATATAACCACCACAAATGTAAGAGGGGTTGTAGGAAATGGTCTTTGCATCGTCTTAAGAAAAGGTCTTAAATACTCGGATGGTCGCCAAGTATGCCTTTATCGCTCTTAAGGCAAAGTTCCTACATGTTTGATTGTATTGTTGTGGAGGTGGAGATTATATCTCACTTAAGATGATTAACATCTATTCTCTATTTGTGTTTGAAAAGTTTGTATTGTTGATTGTTTTGTGTTTGTCTAATTTGTAAAGAATAAAGACAAGGTCCTTCCTATGGGGTAGGTTCTATCTTAAGAAGATCGACTTGAATGGGATCAAGGATCGTGGGGAGAATGATGCAGATGATATGCAACTACACACAAGTGTTGACTCATGTGTAGGTTTTTCCTTTGGACGGAATGCGATGCATAAAGAGTAAATATGATAGGGAAAATGCAGAAATATTAAATTGCTGTAAGATAAATTGTAAGGAAAGTAAACCATACACGTACGCATGAAAGCGCTGAAGTGTGTGAGAGTGAATTGTGTCGTGAGTGTGCATGATTGATTTGTTGATTGCTTTTAGGCGAGGTTGATTTTAGGTGAGATTAAACTTAGGTTGTCTAGATTAATCCATGGAGGTTAATTTTAAAGAGGAATTTGTTTAGATTTCTTAAGAAAACTCATATTATCAAAATTTTGGTTTTATAAATTATAAAAAGTTATTTGTTTTAAAAGTTATTATTGACTATTATCTATTTATATTATTTTTTAGGAAAAGGAGTAGTTTTTTTTCATTAATTATTATGATAGAGATAGTTAAAAAAAGTGTTAATTAAAACAAGTTAATTTAAACTTATCCTACTAAATAGAGGGTTACCCTAAATATGGAATGATTTTAGAATATGAGGGAATTATATTAAAATAGGGATTAAAATTGAAATGAAATTAATTGCTGCATAAAAATAAAGTAAAGCAGGCTATTAAATTTAAAAGCTAAAAAAGAAAAGGGGTTTAGTTATTAATTAATTAAAAACTGATAAAAAAATGATTAATTAAGTTGATATATTAACAAGATTAAGTTAATAAACTGGTTATTAAAAAGTTAGTCAAATTTCAAATTAGGTGAATTGATTAGGTTAACTAATTTTAAAGAAGTTAATGATTATGTAATTAATTAATTAATTAGATTAAATATTGATTACTTAGCTTAAATAGGGGAGATTAAGGGTTAACGAAGAGGTTAGGAGGCGGATTAGGGAAACAGACGGGTTTGTGCGTGGGTGATCTGCGAAGGTGTATGGTAGGCGAGCGGGGTGGACGCATGATAATGATCTGATAAGGGATCGTACAGTGGTGTGTGTGAATGTGTACGATGCAGTGTGTGTGATTGGTGTACAGGATACAATATCAAAATTACAACAAATTAAACAAAAAAGAAAACCTAATCTCTAATTCCCCCAACTGTATTCGCCGTCTCCGATCCTCTCCTCTCTCATTTCTTCCGTTTCGCCAATCCATCTTCTCTTTCGCACTTCGGTTTTCTTCTCTTCAACTTCTCCTTCCTTTCATCTGTTCTTCGTTTCCCCATTTACAAAACCTAGCAAAAACCATAAAACGAACTCAATCACGAAATGAAAATATCCTCTGAAGAAAAGGTTACCCCAGATGACGATGATGATGGGCTCGCTGGTGACTTCGCGGTGTTGTCACGGGATTCCTACGGTGATGACGATGATGATGGGCTCGTTGGCGACCTCGCGGTGGTTCAGGATGATTTTTCAACGGCGCGTCGAGGGTTTTCTTCTGCAGATAAGTCTTTCTGTTTCTTAGGATTTCTGTTTTTTTTCTTTGTGGAAATTAGGGCTTTGTGAATGATGTGAATCGTTGTGTATATGTCCCTCTCCCCTTTGTGAATTCTCGTGCGTGTTGGATTTATAGGCCTGATGTGATTAAGAGTCATAATTCCCATCATTGATTACGCAATATTCTTACCGAATATAAAAAATATGACTGCCCTGAATGTAATTTTTGTGATAAATGTCTTTGATTCACCCTCTTGAACTCTTTCCCAATTTGTCTTGATATGTTTACGGTTATGATAATTCTCTGCTCTATTCAGCACGTGTATGCTTCCTGTTACCGTTATTAACTTAGTACGCTCTTCCATGACACCTGCAGGTTTGGATGATCATTAAGAAGCTTCCTTCAAATAATGGCGACATTATCATGAAGAGCTACGGTCAATTCGGTTCTTTGGGCACCAGTGGAACTTTGTTGGCGATTGATTTTGGAAAGAGGAGGAGGCCTGCTGGAATGTATTTGGTTAGGCTGGATATTTTGTCGTGTGAAGAAACTGCTGCTTGGATTCATTTCGCTTTGGTAACTAAAATCTCTGTTTATTGCCATGTTTCCATTTTGCAGTGGTGTTGCATTTGTAAGAGAGAACATTCTTGATGGAGAAGAAAATCTACTTCTATGATCCTCTTGTATAGGCGTGTCCGAATTTCTCTCATCACGAACCGCAGAGTGTTTCCTTTGTGACACATCATCGTCGGATACCCATCCAGGACCAAATTCATGTCCTGGTGGCAAAACACTGCTGATTTTCCTCGCAGCAACTTTCAAAGCAACTGGACCAAGGTTTGCAGCAAAATTGGCTAGGCTTCTTGCATAGCTGTGCTTCACATGTAAACCAACTGAAAGAAGCTGCTTGAAATTATCTTCAAATGCGGTCAATACTGGTGGTTCATTTCCTACAGGAACTGGATTTCTGTAAGTGTCATGCATGGTCTCATCAACTGTGAACTGCTTATTTCCATACCTTAACACAGCTATTACAACGGGAGCTGGAAATTCATCCTCCTATTCAGATGTCAAATTTTGTGTAACCTCCAGTGTTGTCGTGGTAAGCCCTGGCCGATTCTTCAAATTCTTAAATTGTGATTCACTTCTTTGACAACATTCTGAATATCGGTTGTATTTTTCAGGTTCTAAATTCCTAAACGTAAGCTGCTGACTTTGGATTTGCTTGACAGGTTGAAATGACAGCCTGCAGATTCGAGTCGTTGCAAGGGCTGTGCGGGTTCGTTGTCGATGGTTTCTCTACTTGAAGAAGCTCGGGACATATGAATTCACAGCTTAACATCAGAAGCTCTGTTTTTGGATTCAAGCTAAATGCATTTGGAGATTACTATGTTGGCTGAATGTGTTAATCTTGCTCATCGTTTCCTTCTGAATTTATGTCGCTTATGCATGACTTAAAATGATTTCCCTTTTTGTTTGACAGGTTGAAAGAAACTGCAGTGACTGAATGAGCTTTTACAACTCAACGGTATACTGACATTGGTGTTGTAGTGCTCTAAACTCCGCAGCATGCCAGTAATTAGAAGAAACAAACTGCATTCAAAGTTGTCCTGGAGATGAGGTGAACTAGGATTTAGTTGAAAGTCTGTATCGAGTATTGCGGTAGATTCGAAGTTCTTCACAGCTCCTTGCAGAACTTAAACATCCAACTTTTACCATTCACCACATAGAAAATCGGCATCGTTCTTCTTCGAAGGCTTTGCGACGGCGAATCCCCAAGTTGTCTTCATAAAGCTTTGATTCGAAACTTGAGTCACTCTTATGCGGTAACCTTCTTTTATGCTATGGAGGCAAATGGAAACTCGTATGCTTGGATTCTTCTATGTCGTAACTACTTGATTTTCCTTATGACAGGTTGCCTCTTTTGGAGCTTGAATGGCTTAATGACGAAGATGGATGGCGCTCTTGGCCGCGGCCTGTTTTCCACGATATTTCTCATTTTGACAGGACAGGTGACTTGCAAGTAGGTGGCTCTTTAGACCGGGGGCATTCTTAAGTTCCGCAGGTGACTCTGTTAGACTGATATAAATCCTCAGAAATATCTTCATCTTTGAGGTCTGCTCACATGAATTATGTGTTTTCTCGTGTTCTTAATTCCAAATGTAAATTGTTGATTTCGGTCATTTTCGCAGGAAATTTGAGGGTGCCGCCGAACGGAGCTGAGTTTGAGCTTCAACATTGCGTTGGAGCCAACGGCTCGGGTTAGTACGGGAAAAGATGCTCTTCAGTAGATCCTCACTCGGTAAAGCAAAGGCAGTCGCGATTATCTCATTCCATTAGTCGTTGTTTTATTGGAAAACTTATGACATATTGTTGGTAAGTCCGACCAAATGTCAGTTCTGCTTTCGTGATCATGAACCTTCCTTTATTGGTGTGCCGGTGTACTGATTGAGAGAGGTTGAATGTTGTCACCATAATAACTGCAGGTCGGAGCAACAATGAACCCAATTTGCACTCAGGGCCGAAGTCAGAATGAAGGGAGTGGTTCGCCGATTAGAGCAAAAGCAGGTGATGGTGTTCAAACTTGTTTTTGTTTCCTCTTAATCTTAGTTTTACATGATGTACTGGAAAACTGTATTGAAAAAGAGGTAGCTCTTGAGGATACTCGAATGTGATTTATGAAGCAATGAAATCATCCATAGGTTGTCAAATTTTGTAAGGTTGGTATGGCCTTTGTACGATGTTCATGAGAATGTAAAGCTTCCAATCAATGTTGTTCCTCCAAAAAAAACACACTACTATGTCTGCAAGAATTAATCTTTACTTTGATTTTTGTTAATGGCAATTTGGTTTTCAGTTGTGTTTCTCTACAGGTTATGGCATTCGGCTCCATCCAATAGAACAGGTCATACTCGAATTTGGTTACAAGTGTCTCCTATTTCCTTTCATCTGCCAACATTATTGCTTATCACCAAATCGTCATCGGAATTGTGACGGTAATGTTTTTTATAATTATTCTATTTAATCAAGAATTGGGTTTATGGTGACCACTCTTCAACTCTTTAAGCGTAACTATCGTCACCGATATCGCTACCTCTGTTTGATCATTTGTATGTCTTTTCATGTGATGATGTAGTAGACACAAAGCACTGAAGTAGAGCAACCGTAAATTTCTGATGTGAAAGTGGATATCCAGCGCATCATGTTGTGAATGATCATCATGTGTTGGACGACAAAGTGACAAAACTCAGTTCCAACTATGTAGTAGATTAAAGAATTAGTTGCTATTATGTAATGAGTTAAGGAATTTGTCTTGTAAACCAAATCGAACGGCTTTGAACGGCTTCGAACTTGTATGTCATAAAAATCATTTGAACTTGTACGTGATAAATATCAACAGTTCTTGGCTATTATAATTGAAGTCAATCCTCTGTAAACATGTGACAGGTATTCGTAGTGAATTATGCTGCAGATTTGTAAATTTTCGAAACACATTTAAAACCAAAGTTGTATGCACATTGGATGTGTTAGAGTAAAAGAACCAAAACTATCCTCCTGGTTTGAATTTAATTATTGGGCCGAATGATGATGAATTTCATCATAGTAGACAACTCTTGACAATAAAATGGCATAAATCTCAATCTTCGAATAATAAGCCCTTATGTGTATCACTTCATGATTCCCTGAACTTCCAGCAGTAACCTAACCTTTCACAAATCAAAACAAACAAATGGGTTAAATGGTTAGCTATGCATAATGATTGACTATGAGAATGAACGCCATCTTCACTCGATACTACCGCGTCTGCACACAAAATTGGTTAGCCACATAAATATTAAATAAAGAAATATAGTAAAATAACACATGAGAATGTAAGAAAAGGTGGGATCTTATGGTCAAAAATTAGGGTGCAACACAATGCTATGCAAGACAGGATGAAAAATATGCATAGCAGGATCAAAGGTTCAAGATCACAACATGGGTTAAAAGGTCTACCCATCCCCAAGGATTTGTACTATGAGTTATTTGTACCTGCCGAACGGGTTCTATCAAAGTTCCCAGAGTCATAGTAAATCCTTCGGATATTGTCAACTAGCGCAACTACTTACGTGAGTCGACAATATTCTCCAGATAAACTCGTCTGAGTGTAGCATCGCGTGACAACTGTTAAGGGACTACTCCCTAACAATTTCCACACTACGTCCTAAAAAGGCCAAGTGGGGTAAAAGTGTTACTAAAGGTCCTCAGCTTCACAGACTCATAGGTTAAAAGAATTAATGAATGCACGACTACTCATGCATCACTAATTATCTCAAGGAGGTCTCCACTGAGCGTGATTACATCATATGTCACACTTATCAGGACTACTCCCAACAACCCAACTATTGATCCTATCACAATCCTATCTCATGTGTCACTCAAATCCAGGTTAGGATTTATCTCACCACTCAAGGCACCCAAAACAAACAGATATATTGACAAAAGTACACAAATATACAAGCAAGTAAACATATAACGAACACAAATATAAACAAGGTGGGTTTAACCCTCTTAGGGGAGGTCCCTAGTGAAGTCACCATTTCTGTTGCGGTGAGAACCGTGATACCAAGCTATTGATTAACTTGAATATTAATTCATTAAATTCACATTAGGACTTTAATTTATCCAAAGGAAAGGTTTAAAGAAAGAAAAACCTTTTGTGTGATGTAAAAAACAACGCTAAGAGATCTAAGGTTAGGGGGTTGGTTATGCCTAGGGTAGGTATTTCACATCCTAAACATCTGTAGTACTCTACAAAAACCTCTTTATAGTATTTGTGTTATGCTAAATTTGCTTGCTAAAGGAAAAGTGCTAAGATAAAGATCTAAAGTATATACAAAGTATGCTCGCCAAGACATCACATCTCGTGCCTACGTATCCTGACAGGAATGGAATCAGAGCAACCGTAGTTCCCCTCAATAGGGGCGAGGAACTCTTGACTGTGGTCAAGGTTCCAAGGGAAAAAGTAAATATCTACGGTGAGACACCTACATAGAATGCGGCGACTCTAAACTAAGGTTAAGTTAGCAAGGAAGGGAATGTCCACGGCGGGACGACTAAATAGAGCACGACGACTCCAATCCTAAATTGCAAATGTTGACAGAAAGTTAGTTGTTAGTGAGCTCTCCAAGACATCGCATCTTGTGCCTACGTATCCTCAAGGGGGACTTGAGAAATCAGAGCGTCCGTAGTTCGTAGAACCACGGGTTTCCTAGTTCTAAGAACCAAGAACAACTAAGACAGATAAGCAAGGGACATGCACAATGACAATAAGTCAACACACGGTCTCTTCCCTTGGATTAGGTCAACAAGGAATAGAAGTAAAGAAACATCTACATGGAAGAAAATCAGTCACAAATAGAATCAGGCAACAAACAAAATTATTAATCAATTTAAATATAAATATTTAACAAGATTAACTAATAATTTAATTAATCAAATGATCTATGTGTTGAGGAAACAGACAGACTCTTTTCGTCGCGTTTGATTAGTTTGAGCATTTTAACGGGTCAAAATTTACTTTAAAATCTGACCAAAAGTTGTATTTCTCTGAATCGTTTATTTCGCGTTGATCATTTTGGTGCACTCAAATTTTTTTAAGCACTTGAGCGCCTGAATTTTATTTATTTGGAGTCCATTTATTTTTACATTTTTTTGTCTAAATGTTTAGAATAAATAAATAAGATTATTAGTTTTTTTATTTTAAGTTTATTTTAATTATTTTAATTGCTTAAATTTTATTTAGTTTTAATTAATATTATTTATTTTGGGCTCTAAAATAAATATTAGGGACACTATTATCAATTTAAAGTTAACCCTAATTTGATCTTTATATATACCGTTGTTGCCGCTGAATGAAAAGGGAGACGGAAAAAACTTAGAAGTATCGTGGCTTGCTTTTCTTCTTCTATTACTAACTAAACCAACTAAATTTCACTGACAGTACATTATCCATTGTTTATGATAATTGTTTGTTCCCTATCTTAAAGTTTCTATTATATCAACATCACATGTTTTTACTCTAAATATATAATATGCGACTTCTGGTTTTATTAATAACCACATGTTCATATATTACCATGTTAATAACAGATTTTGCTAATATCATTACTATGTTTTACATGTTTCACTATATATAATATAACATGCTAATATATTACCATATTAATAAGACAAGTTTTATATGTTTTACTAATATCATTACTATATTTTACAAATGGTGTGTGTGTGTGTGTGTGTGTGTGTGTGTGTGTGTGTGTGTGTGTGTGTGTGTGTGTGTGTGTGTGTGTGTGTGTGTGTGTGTGTGTGTGTGTGTGTGTGTGTGTGTGTGTGTGTGTGTGTGTGTGTGTGTGTGTGTGTGTGCGTGCGTGTGTGTGTGTGTGTGTGTGTGTGTGTGTGTGTGTGTGTGTGTGTGTGTGTGTGTGTGTGTGTGTGTGTGTGTGTGTGTGTGTGTGTGTGTGTGTGTGTGTGTTGATCTTACCAAATAATCACAACTTGAGATGGGCCAAAGACAAGCGTTTGTGATGCTGGGTGTGAAAAAGGAGGAGGGTGTACCTACAAGACACTCTGATGCTAAAATAAGAAAACGAGCAAGAGAGTGAGCAAGTACAGAATATGTGTGTTTCATGGTGAATATTCAATATCTGACCCTCTCAAATGAGAGGGGTTTTATAATGTCCACAACGCTTGACCATTGGTCCCTATTTTTGGGGCGAGATAATCGTTATCTGAAGAATAGGTAACTTCCAGAACTAGCCGTTGGGACAGGAAGACGTGCCCATAACTAGTCGTTGGCGCGGGCAGAGGCGTAGTTACGGGCACAAGCGTCTTGGCTATTTTTGAAGGGTGGAACCGTGCGTGACGGGCAGAGACTTACAGGGACAAGTGATGTGACCAAGGTTAAATAGGTCATCCTCCCCTGTTGGAGGGGCATAAAGGTAAACTTTCCACCAAAGAGGTTAGACTTAGGCAATTGGGTCGTTCTGGGAGCAGAAGTGGATTGGATTGTGCCTAGCCATTGGGCTATTCCGGAACAATAGCCCCCAAGTCGTTGCTACCGAGAAGGGTAGTGATGGCTTAAGAACGTCTGCTTCTCGGGCATAGTTGTCGTGAGCTTCCTTGCGTTCGGATGAATACTTGCCCACGCACCAGAAATGTTGTCAGGGAGCTTGGGATCCTGGGAGCCCAATCGGTTGATGGGATCTGAAGAATAAAGATGCCACGTGTGCCTCGAGCTGTGTACTGCATTAAATGTGTGATGATGGCTAGGCTAGGGTCATGATAATGCCCTACCCACGCGTGCTCGTGCACGTGCCTGACATTTTCCTAAATAGCGAGAAGGTTCGTTCACTCAGAACTTTCGCTTCTCTCTCTTCTTGCTCATTTTCTCCATCCATCACTCATTACCTTCAAGTTTGCTCTAACCACCGTATGACGTCCGACCAGAGTTGTTTAAGTTTAAAACTTCTTCCTCGACCATGTAAGTACGTCGATTCCTTGCTTATTCTTTGTTTTTTCTGATTTGATGTCTTAGAATAGATATGGTTAGGACTAAAATGACGTAGTTATAGGGCGTATTTGCGGTGGTTATTGGTGGAAGACGGTGGCGCGGCCATCTGTCTGTTGTCGGCGCTGTAGTTGTTATTTTTAGAAAAGGGTGAGTTAGCAAACCATAGGTTTTAGTTGATCCTAGAGTAGGGGAGATACGGCGGTGCCATTCCCGAATGGGCCATAACTTCTAGTGGTTTCCTTGTAGGAGTTTTGGGATTTGTGCACGGGGACTGTCCCCATATATCCTAGGGAGAACCACCGGGCACTTCCCTGTTTGTTTAGCTGCGCCATTTGAGTAGGGCTTAGGTCGAGGATTCTGTCCTTGGCCCTTTGCACGCCCTTTCACTTGACTAGCATTGGAAGGGTGAATTTGACTTTGTAATCGAATTCACTTTTTTCCTCTGCTTTTCAGATAAAAGAGATGTCGCGCAGAATTGACGAGGACGAACATCCCAGGGACTTGTCTGAGGATAGCTCCTCGGAAGATACCGAGACGGACGATGACTCCCCGTCTCCTGAGGCTGTGGGGATGGCTTTCGCGAGGTCATCGGCAGATGAGTAGACGGTGGCCGAGCCAATGGAGCATCCCTCTTTTTTTTTATTTCTACATCGAAGGGAGAGTGGATGGTCCATTTTCCTTCAAAAGACGAATGTATTTTTTCGGCGTACGAGGAGAGATTTCCCATGTACGAATACGTTTTTAAAGAGATAGGGTTGAGGTTGCCCTTCATAGATTTTCAACGGGCGGTCTTTGTGCATCTCGACCTGGCGCCCTCTCAACTACACCCAAACTCCATTGCCTTCATACGGGCATATGAACTGGTGTGCGAGTACTTGCAGAGTGGGGCCACCCTCCCGCTTTTCTTCACCATCTTTCATCTTCAACGACAGGTGTCAGAGAGGAAGTTTGGTTGGGTTTCCTTGAAGTAGCGAAAGAAACTGTTTAAGCCTTTCTCCGAATCTATCGAAACTTTTAAAGAGAGATTCTATGTGATCGAGCCAGTGTCGGAGAAGGCTACTGACTCGACTTTTGTATGGGAGGTCTCCACAGGTGAAAACGGGGAGGACCTGATAGACGAGGAGGGTAAAATAGTTGCCCGAAGGCTGTTCACTTTCCCCTTCTGCTGGAGCGGGGCTCACTTCACCCGTTCGATTGATGAGTACATAGTTGCTCCTCATCAGTTGGTGGATGATGACCGGGCCAACTATGCCAAGCTGGTGGCCTTCGTGGACGGCTTCCTTCCTGCTTAGTGCGTGACTCACACCGACAGGTTCTTTACGAGGAAGATGGGGGGTTGTAGGTGGAAGCCCGGTATATTAACACCAAGGAGCTTGTCGAGTGTAGCATTCACGAGGAGGCTCTTGAAATTTTGGGTAGCTTATCGCTTTCTCTTATTTTGTTCGAGATGTTTTTCTTTCTCCGTGCTTATGTGCTTGTTATTTTTGCATGTAAAATGTCTTCAGCGCAGGAGAGGATGATAAAACATTCCCAAGGTAAGATGAAGGGCGGTGATGCTCTAGGGAGGAGTCTCCTTGGTTAGCAAACGACTCCCTCTCAGACAGGGTTGGGGACTTCATCCTCAACTCCTTCGACCACTCAAACGTCGCCTCTACTCGTGAGCTCGAGGCCCAAGCACGCCCGCACGAATGAAATTGTGGACCTCAGTCGGGAATCCATTAAAAGCAAGTTCGAGCTGCCTCCCTGTCTTCATAACAGGAAATTGTTTGAGGGGTCCTCCCTGTCCATTCCTCGGGAAAAATCTCTAAAGCTTTAGGAAATGGACCGTCACAGCAAACGGGCCATGCTTCCCCAAGATGCCTCTTCCTTAATGAGAGTCCTGAAGATGGTCGCGGTATACACCGAGGACGACTCTCCACTTGAACTTGAGTTGAAGAAGTCCCAAACTACGGTGGCAGCCCTAGAAGAGAAGGTCAAGAAGCTTCAGGATAAGAGAGAAAGGGAGCTCGAAGATGCTTCCCGCAAGGGTCGCGAGGAGATGGCTTCGGAGAGGGACGTTCTAGCTCCTAAGTTGAAAGCCCCCGAGGACTTGGTAGAGAAGTTGAAGACCGATGCTGTCCTCGTTGAGGATGAGCTCAAGGAGACGAAGAAGTTGTTAAATCGGTTAGAGATGGTTGCTCAATTTGCTCAGGCCACATATGACCTTGTGGCCATCGGCAAGGAGGCTTTTCAGAACACAGTGGACCAACTAAAGCTGGTGAACCCTAGGGTTGAGCAGACCACAGAGGGACAGGGTTCCTCTATACAGTCAAAGAAGGCCAGATAGTCGTCCTTGATTTCCTCCAGTTCGGCGAAGGCAGTGTGACAAGCAGGGGCGGACGATGCAAGAGGAAGCTAAGCAAGAGGAGTAGTGAACCTTTCCTAGTTCATGATTTGGCCTGCGTGCCATTTAATAACTAGTAATTTATTATAATTTTATTTTGTGGGGCTTGGCCCCCTTTTTATTGTATCATGCACATTTGCGGCCCTTCGTGGCCGTGCTATATAATATGTATTAGTATGTTGTATGTTTTTATGTTTGTATTTCGCCGAACACTTTCTAAGTGTCCTGCCGTCCAACGCGGTCGTAAGAGGCACTTAGTAATTTTTTATGTTCTGTGTATGCTCGATGGATGGTGTTCGACAGTTCGGGGAACTGATCGAAAAACCTGGGTTGATTCTAGGTAGGGCGGAGCTCAGGTCACGATCGTGGCCTGAGTTCGCGGTGTGAACTTCTCATTGCGAGCTAGGGGTTCTATCGTTCATGGTATTGTGACGATGGAAGGCTTGGTCGAGGAACCTCCGTCGAGCATGGATAGGTATCTTTGCCATACCTTTGCTTAGATATTTTTTGGTGGTGCATCACTTGTACCTGGGCGTGCACCCATGGTCAGTTAACATGCCCGTCTCTTCGGCGAGACACGTCGATAGTGGGGGCCTTAGCTGTAATATTGTTTCATATTTTCAGTGTTTCATGGTCGATTTAGTTCTTCCCCGGTTAGGTATTCTAGGTAGTAGGCCCAGTTCTTCGTTTTTGCTCTAAAGTGGTAGGGTCCTTCCCAGTTTGTGGCGAGTTTGCCCTCTCGGAAATCTTTGCGATTCCTTCTTAGGATGAGGCTGTCCACTTGGAATTCTCGTCGGATGACCATGGTGTTGTGCCTAATTGTTATTTTCCGTTTGAGTGAGGCTTTGCAGAGGGCTGCCTCTGTCTTAACTTCTTCGACGAGGTCGAGTTCTTCCCTCAGGGCCTCATTGTTTGTTTCTTCGTTCAAAGGTGCTCTAGTTCGTCTGGTCGGCACGTGGGTTTCAATGGGAATTACCGCCTTTGTTCCGTATGCTAGGCGAAAAGGGGTTTCCCCAATTGACGAATGCGGTGTAGTGCGATAGGCCCAGAACGCGTTGTACAGCTCCTTGACCCACTGCCTCTTTGTTTCGTCCAGTCTTTGTTTGAGACCTCGTAAGATTACTCTGTTCGCCGCTTTGGCTTGCCTGTTAGTATGAGGGTGCTAGACAGATGCAAAGTGTTGTTTAGTGCCTAGTTGAGCGACGAACTCCTGGAACTTTTTATCCATGAACTGTGTCTCGTTGTCTGTGACGGTCGCTTGACGAATGCCAAAACGGGAAAGGATGTTTCTCTTATAAAAATGAAGTATGTTGTGGGTTGTTATCTTGGCCAGGGCTTCAGCTTCTATCCACTTGGTGAAGTAGTCCACATCTACTATTAAGTATTTATTTTGGTTGGAGCCTACGACGAAGGGTCCCAGGATGTCCAGGCCCCACCGGGCGAAGGGCCACGGGGAGGACATTGCCTTGAGCTCGTTGGGTGGCACCAAGAGCATGTCCCCATGCCATTGGCATTTGATGCATTTCTTCACATGCTTTTTCGCGTAGTTTTGCATGGTCGGCTAGTAGTAACCTGCTCGCAAAGCTTTCCTCACGAGGGACCTCTCACCTAGGTGTTGGACGTTAGTTCCTTTGTGTATCTTGTGTAGGATGTGGGTGATCATCTCCTCTTTGACGCATTTGAGGAGAGGTATGGAGAATCCTCGTCTGTACATTTTGTTCTCAACCAGAACGTAGAAGCATAATCTACGCCTTACTATCTTGGCCTCCTTTGGTTCAGATGGTAGTTCATTTTTAGTGAGGTAGTTGTATACTGGGGTCATCAAGCAGTGGTTTTCACCGACGACATGCAAGTCGAGGGTCGTAGACATTCTCTCACTGCTAGATCGTGGGAGTATCTCCTGGATGATGGATTTATTTCCCCATTTCTTCTTCGTGTTGGCTAGTTTCGACAGGATGTCTGCTCGGAAGTTGTGTTCACGGGGAACGTGTTTTACTTCCACGGAGGTGAGATTTTCCATCTTCTCCTTGACCAGGGCCAAGTATTCTGACAACTTATCATTTTTGACCTGGTACTCCTCCTGACTTGGAGGGCCACTAGCTGAGAATCGGTGCAGATGATGACTTCTTCTGCTCCCAATTCTTCAGTGAGGCGTAGACTGGCCAAGAAGGCTTCGTATTCAGCTTGGTTATTGGAAGTGGCAAAGGACAGTGTGAGCGAGACTTCTATGAGGATTCCCTCCTCGTTTTCTATAACGACACCCACTCTGCTACCCGCTGAGCTAGATGCTCCGTCAACAAATATGACCCACCTACGGGCACCCTCGTTTGGCTGGTCGGGCAAGGTAATTTCTGCTACAAAGTCAGCTAGAGCTTGTGCCTTGAGGGCCTTTTTGCTCTCGTACCGGATGTCAAACTCGGATAGTTCCAGCAACCATTTGAGAATCCTTTCGGCCATGTATGGACGGTCTAGTAATTGCTTTATGGGTTGGTCCGTGTGTACCATAATAGTGTGGGCCAGAAAATAGTGCCTCGGTCTCCTTGCAGCGTTGATAAGGGTGAGGGCCATCTTCTCTATCTATTGATACCGCAAATCTGGCCCTTGCAGTTCCTTTCTTGTGAAATAGATGGGTTTCTTCCCATCAGGGGTTTCACGGATGAGGGTGGCGCTTACAGCCTCGGTTGCAATGGCGAGGTAGAGAAAAAAGGTTTCCTCTTTTTCTGGCCGGGAGAGGACTGGCAGTGCAGATAGGGATTGCTTCAAGTGGAGGAGAGCTTTGTCACATTCCTCTGTCCATTCGAATATGACTTCCTTGTAGAGGAGTTTGAAAAAGGGGAGGGCGTGTTGGGCAGATTTGGCTACGAAGCGGGAAAGCGATGCGAGCATCCCGTTGAGGGACTGGATGGACTTTTTTGAGTTCGGCGTGGGGAACTCGAAGAAGGCTCTGCACTTGTCGGGGTTGGCTTAAATTTCTCGTTCGGTTAGATAGAAGCCAAGGAACTTGTCTGCTCGTACCCCGAACATGCACTTCTCTAGGTTTAAGCGCATCTTGTACTTTGTGGCCTGCTCGAAGAGCTTCCTCAGATGGGTCATGTGATCGGATTCGTCGTGGGATTTCACGAACATGTCGTTCATATAGACTTCGAGCATGTCCCTGATTTTTCCTCAGAAGACTTTATTCATCATCCTTTGGTACGTAGCGCTGGTATTCTTCAAGCCGAAGGGCATTACGTTGTAGTAATAGTTTATCGATTCGGTCATGAAGGCCATGTACCTCTTGTCACTTTTTTCCATGGGTATCTGGTTATAGCCCGAACAGGCGTCCATAATAGATAGAAATTTAAAACCGACAGGATTATAAACTAGTTTATCTATGTTGGTAAGGGGATATGCGTCTTTAGGGCAGACTCTATTAAGATCGATATAGTCAACACACATGCGCCATTTTCCATTATTCTTTTAAACAAGTACAACATTGGATATCTAAGTGGTATACTTGGCCTCCGATATAAAGTTTGCCTTTAAAAGGTCTTTTACAGCCTGCTCGGCAGCCACCGTTTTCTTCGGGGACTATCGTCGTCTACGTTGGGCAACTGCTCTGACGGCGGGGTCGATGGTGAGGTGGTGATAGGCCACATCAGGGTCTAATCCAGACATCTCTGCGGCACTCCATGCAAATAGGTTTGCATTCTCCTGGAAGCATACTCTCAGTTGTTTCCTCGCTAGCTCGGGGAGACCAGCTCAAATCTTCACTCCTCGCTTGGGGTCGTTTCCAAGTGGGACAAACTCGAGTTCTCCATCTGGGATGGGGTGCGTTGGATGGGCGGCTTCGCTGCTACTAGAAGGGGATGCTTGAAGATGACTAGATCTCTTCCCTTTTTCCCCCTGAGTCTTCTGGTTGTCTTTAGAGAAGCGGCTGCCAAGTTCGATGGAATTGACGCGAGGAAGCGGATTCGCCTCATCGGAGCTGCTGGGCAGAGGAGACT
Source organism: Lathyrus sativus (assembly GCA_963859935.3). Lineage (NCBI taxonomy): Eukaryota > Viridiplantae > Streptophyta > Magnoliopsida > Fabales > Fabaceae > Lathyrus > Lathyrus sativus. The sequence goes on along the minus strand of OZ012738.1, from coordinate 298,643,320 downwards.
GGGCAGGAGTCTTCGGTCTGGCGGCGATTGCATTCAGTCCCTTGGACGCTGCTTCAAAGCATCTCCTCGCGGCTTCTATGTCCCCTTGTAGAGTTGCGAAGAGGCCTTTGGAGGTGTTATATTTCATCTTCAGGTGTACCGTTGAAGGTATGGCCACCAGCTCGGCTAGAGTTGGTCGGCCGAAGATACACTAGTATAATGACGGACAATCTATCACTAGGAATTGTACCTTGATTGATCTGGTCATTTCAGCAGATCCGAAGGTTACAATCAGCTCAACGTAACCCCAGGGCTTTGTCACCGACCCATTAAAACCCTGTAGGTCAGAGCCCACGTAAGGAGTCAAATGTGATTCATCTAGCTGGAGCGCAGAGAACAACTGAGAGTACATAATGTCAACGAAGCTCCCTTGGTCGACGAGGATTCGTCGGACATCAAAATTCGTCATTTGAGCCCTTACGAGCATAAGGATACTTACGTTGGGGGTTCCGCTGAGGAGCTCCTCGCGGTAGAAGCAGATGGGGACAAACTCTCCCCGAACCCTGTTGAGGGTGGAGTTTCAGCTTGAGCTATTGTTGATGAGGTGCTCAAATTTCCTCTTGACATATCCTATCATCACTTTATTAAAACCTCCTTCGGAGATGACCATGATGGAGGGAAATCTCTCCCACGGGCTGTGCGAAAAAATATGGAGGGGTGTTGAGACCCTCAGGAATGCAGAAATCTTCAGGCCGTGAGACGCTCATGGCGACCTAGAGGTTGGCATCCCTAGAGGAGGGTACTTCTTCTTTGACCTTCTGGGCTTCTTGGGTGTCTGGTCGAGGAGCTTTCTTTCGCTTGTCAAACTACTTCAAATGCTCGTCCCTGATGAGTATTTTGATGGCATCCTTTAGATGGATGCAGTCTTTCATCGTATGACCATGACTCTTATGGAACCAGCGGTATTTGGACTTATCAGTGTTGGGTTTGGACAATATCTGCTTTGGGAACCAGACCCCTGCCAGTCAAAATTCTGAGTTGGCGCACTCAGTGAGGATCTTCTTCCTCGAAATTTCTAGGGGAGTGTATCCATGGAACCTGTCGGAGGGTCCCTTATTGTCCCGTGGCTTGTGTGGACGGTCTTCTTGCTTTTTATCCTCTCGACGGGATGTCGATGGCTCGTCGGATCTGGAAGGACTGGCATTTTCCCTGTGCATGGAATCACGGGCAGAGCTGGCAGCCTCTTTTTCCTCGTACTGAATATACGCTTGAGCCTTGAGGAGGAAAGCATCCAGCATTGCCGGGGGCCGGATGCCAACAGCTTTAGCGAATTCTGTGCGAGGACGGAGCCTGCGTTCGAGCAAAAACTTTTCATGTCATCGGTGGTAGAGACTTGGACGACCTCCTTGTTGAATCTTTCAATGTAGGCTCGTAGGCATTCGTCTCCCCCCTGAATGATGGTCTCGAGGGAGGCTTCGTCCTTAAGATGTCGACGAGAGGCCGTGAAATGTCTGGAGAAGAGTCTCCCTAGTTGCCTCCATGAGGTGATGGAGTCGTCAGGAAGCCCTTTGTACCAGGTCATTGCCTCCTTCCTGAGTGTGGTTGGGAATAACCTGCACTTGATGGTGCCCCGGACGCTGTGATAGTCGAGCAGTGTATCAATGTTTTTGATGTGCTCGTCGGGGTCAGTTATTCTGTTGTATGTGCCTAGAGAATGAGGTTTCTCTAGTCCCTTTGGGAGGCGCATGACCATGATCTCCTGGGATAACGGGCCGTGAGGATCGTCGTCGCTGCCACTGTTGGTCCAAGAAGGGGAGCGGGCGTCATGTCTATAGGTAGGACGACGGTTTCATCGGGGAGACGGGGTTCGTGCTCGGCCCTTGGATTTGGGCGGAGACGAACATTGGGATTCTGCCTGGTGGCCTCTTCTAGTCCTCTTGGGTTGAGGGGAATGCTGGTTCCGGGGAGAAATCTGGTCGCGCTTGTGGATGGTCAGGGTCTTTGGCTCTAGAGGCGTCTGACAATTCCTCTCGCGCCGGGGAGCGGGACTTCGTCGTTGCTGTCGCTCTTTCCTTGGTGGAGGGGATCTTGGACGACGGGACTCTTCCAATGCTTTAATCCTTGTGTTCTGGTTGAGGGTTAGGAGGTTGGTTTTATTGAGAACCTCGAGGAGGACCGCCATGGCCGAGTCGGCATTGGGCGGAACTGGAACTGGAAGGTGCTACGGGACAAGTGGGGCTTCGTCGTGATCGGCACGAACAGGGGATGGAGAAGTTGTGGCTTCGTCCCTTTGTTGGAAGACGTCGCCGCCATGAGAGGTGGTGGCTCCATCAGCACCAGTCTTGCTGACGGGGAGAAAAAAAGAGTTACGAGCATCAAGGTTATTGTCACGTGGAGCCATGATCATAAATTTGAATAATTATTTTAGTCTTATGTTATACGAAGAGGGTAACGACGGGGATAACAAGTTTCCCACAGACGGCACCACTGATCTTACCAAATGATCAGAACCTGAGATGGGCCAAAGACAAGCGTATGTGATGCTGGGTGTGAAAGAGGATGAGGGGGTGTACCTGCAAGGCACTCTGATGCTAAAGTAAGAAAATGAGCAAGAGAGTGAGCAAGTATAGAATATGTGTGTTTCAGGGTGAATATGGGATACCTGACCGTCTCAAATGAGAGGGTTTTTATAATGCCCCCAACTCTTGACCATTGGTCCCAATTTCCGGGGCGAGATAATGGTTTCCTGAAGAATAGGTAACTTCCAGAGCTAGCCGTTAGGACGGGCAGACGTTCCCATAACTAGTCGTTGGCGCGGGCAGAGGCGTAGTTACGGGCACGAGCATCTTAGTTATTTTTGGAGGGTAGAACCGTGCGTGACAGACATAGACTAAAGGGGAGAAGTGATGTGACCAAGGGTATATAGGTCAACCTCCTCTGTTGGAGGGGCAGAAAGGTAAAATTTCCACCAAAGAGGTTAGACTTAGGCAATTGGGTCGTTCTGGGAGCAGTAGTGGATTGGGTTGTGCCTAGCCATTGGGTCAGTCCAAAACATATATATATATATATATATATATATATATATATATATATATATATATATATATATATATATATATATATATATATATATATATATATATATATATATATATATATATATATATATATATATATATATATATATATATATATATATATATATATATATATATATATATATATATATATATATATATATATATATATATATATATATATATATATATATATATATATATATATATATATCTGTGTGTGTGTGTGTGTGTGTGTGTGTGTGTGTGTGTGTGTGTGTGTGTGTGTGTGTGTGTGTGTGTGTGTGTGTGTGTGTGTGTGTCTATATATATATATATATATATATATATATATATATATATATATATATATATATATATATATATATATATATATATATATATATATATATATATATATATATATATATATATATATATATATATATATATATATATATATATATATATATATATAATTCTTTTTTATTAGATTACTCGGATCAAATCGTGTCAATACGTTGTTTGCATATAGGCGTGTATAGTGTGCGTGGCATTTGTGTTGATTTGATCCGGTTGCGATAATCGCATTGTTTGCGTTAGCAACATTATTTTTTTTAAAACGTTTTAAGATATCTTTTTTTTTGTTTCTTTTTGTTAAAAATTTAGATCCGTGCGATTTTGATCCATGTCGCGATGATCACGTCAAGTGTAGCAAGCTAGTGGTGAATTTTATCAATTTATGTGCGATGTTCTATATTTATTGTTGTATTTCAATTTTACACGCGCCCGTTGGTAGCATAGTAGAAATCCACTTTTTGCGCTTACCTATTTGCGTTTTGATTTGCAATTTTTGGTTGTCTTTAATTTTATTATCTCGTTGTTTCTTAATTCGATTTGCGATGACCGCTTACACGGTAGCAATTTGCCTTTTTCAAGTTGTGCTAATTTTTTGATCCAACATTGTTATGATTTGATCCGATTAAATTTCTTTTGGTAGCTTCGCACCCTTCGTGTCACTATTCATATTCACCATATTAAACCATTTTCAAAAATATCAAACAAATTTCTATTCAATAATTGAGCCCTTTCTAAACACCCTATAAGTCGGTTGCCTTTTGCAATCACCATCAGCCAAACGCATATCTAACGTCAAAAGGTTTCTTCCTTCAAAAGTCGGTTGCCTTTTGCAATCTCCATCGCGCAATTTTTAAACCTCGATCTTTTATCGAGTATTTTTATTAAATAAAAATAAAAAAACTTTTTATAAAATAAAAGGAGAGGTTTTTAATCTTCAAAATTTCTCTTCATTTGTTTAGATGCGAGTGATCTTTCTTATGTTCAAACAAATGTTCCTTAAAAAAATTTCCACCTAACCAAATTCAAATTATTTTCATAATTACTTGAACGAAACAGAAGGAGAATGGAATCTTCCATTTTTCTTCTCGAATGCCTATGATACGATGAATTTTGTCATTGTTCAACGCACTCGTTGTCCTTAAAACACATAATCATATCTTAACATTATTTCCATAAAGATGAAACGAGAAGGGAGTGGAATATTTCACTTTTCTCTTTCAATTGTTTGGGTACGAGATGTCTTTCTTGTGTTCGAGCAATTCACATCTATAAAAAAACATCAACGAACCAAGTCAAACTACGATTGCTCTGATTCCTTATTCCCGAATGAGAATACGTAGGCACAAGGGCCCCAATCCTTGGCGAGCACCCTAATAATAAAATCAACCATTTTCCCTTAAACCCCAATTAAAACCTTTAACAACATTTTATTATTCAAAGAAGACAAATAAGCATAAGTTAAACACTCAAAATCGCAAATTAGACTAAGAGGTTCCTGTTGAGTACAACGGACGTGAAGGGGTGCTAATTCCTTCCTTTTACGTAACCGACTCCCAAACTCGGATATGATTGCGATGACCATTTTCCTTTCCTTAAATGGTTTTCTCGATATTTTCCTTTTCCTTTATTGGAATAAATTAAAGTTCGAGGCGACTCTGTTCGAACAAGTTTTTTTGCGTCCTATCACGAGGATCGTATTTTTCGAGGTATGACAGATGGCCACTCTACTGGGGATTCATAATTTCTCCATGCAAGAGAGAGTCGAGCCTAACTTAGGTTAATTTGTGAAGAGTGATAACTTAGCTTAGTTACCTTCCTTTCATTTGTTTTTTTTATTCTTGTTTATTTTAATGTTTGTTTATTTTATTATTTGCTTATTTTTTTTCTATATTATTATTATGATGTTGGATTCTCTGATCATGGACTTTGTAAGATAGGCTTTATACCCGAGCCTAAGAAGAAACATAAGCTTAAAATGGTGGTTGTGTAGTAGAGAATTACGGGGAATCTTCCTCGAGAGGCCGATACAAAAACCCCGTTTAAAGTAGATTCCCTTGGATATGTTATTGTTTTGATGAACCTTCATAACGACGATAATGTTTTCATGCATGAATCGTTGACTCTAAGGACCTTTAACCTGTTCTATCCGTGGTGGTTATGTAGTGCTAACCTATGAGACCTTTGGACTCGCTAGGTTAATACAAAATCCCCAATCAGATGAGATCCCTTGAATGTATTACTAGTTGACAATAATGGGTTCAACCTCGATTTATGACTCTGAGAACCTTGTTTTAGAAACCTTGTGTCGGTGGTTGTGTAGTAAAATCCCACGAGGAATTTTTTTGTTGGGTCAATACGAAGACCTCACCTAGAGGAGATTGTTTCAAGGGTATTATTGTCTGATGAACCTTCATCATGGCAATAATGTATTTGATAGGGATCCATGACTCTAGACACCTACCTGTTTAGAGCCTACCCATGGGTTTCCTTCGATCTGTGTTACCGGTCACTCACCCATTTTGGAGCCTACATAGAGGGTCCTTTTAATTAGAGATATTTGTCATATAACTGTTAACCTGAGAATACAATGAACTCGTGATCCTGAACTGCATCATTGCATTCATTCACATACCATTGCACTTGCATCCATCAGCATGCATTGCATATCATTTTCCAGAAAATAAATGAACTCATCCATCATGTGTCCATAACGTGCGCTGATTTTTTGACACTCGTATCAGATTCGAATCTCTTGAAGGACCATGAATCTGTTGGAGCAAAGCCATGATGTGTTAAGAGGATATGTTGGCTTGATAAATAACTGGTTAGACCAACTTGTGGAGGCCACAATAACTTTGGCACGAGGAGAGGATAACATTCAACGAACTTCAGTTGTGAGAATTTCATTCTATTGAGAATCCTATTGTCATACCCCAAATTTTGACCCCTAGATTCCATTATCATTCTAGGTGCATCAAGCATATGTTATCTAACCCTAACCTCTTTCAAGTTAGTCTTTGTCAAGATGCAGATGAATTAGGGTTTCACACTATTAAAATCAAGAATCTAGTAGACTGATCAGTCAAGGTTTTGGATTGAATTTCTACATATCAAGTATTCAAATCATCAATAGATTCATATCTTACCAAGAACACGTGTTATTTGAGGTTATTACCAAGAGAATTGAAGCAGTGTTGTGCAAAACCCTGATTAGGGTTTCTAGTTGAAAAAGTCAACTATAGTTTGAATTTTGGTCTAAATGGGTTTCCAAAGCTTAAACCATGGTCCATGATGTTTCTATGACTTATTGAAGTCCCCTCAAGAAGTATGAAAGGTTCAAAAAACCCCAGAACACTAAGGATTGATCCTAAAGATTTCAACTGTTCGATTCGTTTGTCTAGAAAGTCAACTCTTTGACTTTTAGGCTTTTGACCCCAAATTGAAGCAGTCAAGGTTTCCAACATCATGTTATGCCTAACTAGTAAGTTTGGTGAATATTTAATCAAGAATTGATGGATAACTTGTGAATCAAGAAATTAGGGTTTATGAAAAACCCTAATTACAAGCTTATTTGGAATGGTCATAACTCTCAAACCACACATCCAAATTGAGTGGTCCAAAGCTGTTTGGAAAGCTCTTGAGAAATCCTACAAAAGTTTACTAGAGGGTTGATTTCCAAAAATGCATATATTTTGAGTTATGAGCTCATTAAGTTGTGAAGGATTTCCACACTTACAAAAATTTCTTGTTTTTTTTTACTTGTAAGTCAAGTTTTGCAGCCAACTTCATGAAGATTTTTGACCTAGTTCCCTATGGATAAACATTAACATTATAGATAATAATTTGGGCTTTTAAAAAAGTACAAGATCCTTTTTATAGCCTTTGTGCTTAGGGAGAATCGAAGAGAGCAAGTTAGGGATTTTTCATGTCACAAAACCAAGTTCAACACTTGCATTTTGATGCATAAACCACTGAAACCTCTTCTAATCACTCGTTTAACTCATTCTATGATGCTTAGGGACTTAATTGATGAGATTACAATGGATTACCACGAGCAAAAACCAGAGATTGGATTATTTGATTTGTTTATTCAAGCAAGTGGATGCAAGTGGCAAAGAGAGAGAAACTTTTTGCATTTTCTGCTACACCTCAGCTACTCTCTTTCCTTCATTTCATGTCAACTATTTGCAGGCTATTGGTGATGTTGAAACACATAGGAAGTTTTCTCATGCTCAAAAAATAAATCCCAAGTTGGATTTGCTCATTTTGCCTCCAAAAAGGGCAAACTTGGCAAGTTGGCACAATCTGCCCATACCTCTCATTCTCCAAGCTTGCCTATATATAGAACACACTCCTAACATCCAAACTACACTACAATAAAATAGAAACCAAGTTGAATCTCTCTCATTTCTCTGATCACCATCTTCTTGCAAGTGGTAGAAGTTGCTTCCTTGTGAAGAAAAATCTGCCTTGCAAAAACTCTACCATAACTCAATACAGACACCAAACACTTGAACCAACACATCAAACACATCACGTATGATGCATTGAATCTGTCCAAACCCTCACATTCACCAGAAAACCTCACATTCCAAAAGTCAACTCTCATACCTTGAAAATTTGACTTTTCTGCATCTTCATAGACTAAAACCAAACCAGCCCTTTTCCAATCATTCAAACACTTCAAGCACTCTCCAAATAAGTTATTTGAACTATCCATGGCATCATAAAAGTTCTGTAACACCATTTCCTAGAGTTTTACTTTGAAGCTTTTGGTGTTTTATTGCATAAGAAGGCATTTTGTCAAGACAGTGATCTTGGAGGAGTTCTCATCATTTAAACACCTCGTTTGGAACATATTGAACTGCTTGGATTATCATCCATCAACTAGTTTTCTTATTTGGTGCATTGAATTTAAAAAGCTACAAGAGGTAAGTGTTCCAACTTGCTACTTTTAAGATCATGCTGAATATTGATGTGCACTGATTATGAACATGCTAGATACACTTTATAGGTCATGTTTCAACCATTTCTTGCTCATAAACTTGGGTATTCATGATTTTCCCTTTAGTTTGGCTTGTTAGCTTAATTTAAATGTCATTTCAAAATGGAAATTGTTGATTCTGGTTAGGCATAGATGATTGGTGTTTGTAAACATCATTTATAGGTCATATGTAATATGTTTGATCATTTAGTTGATGTTGAATTGGTACATTTTTGTCTGTTGCTTTGCTCTTGCACAAGCTTACTATTTTTGCCACTACACATGCCATATGTTGAATTATATTGTCTATTGATGTATGATGCTTGTAAGCACTCTCTGTATGTCTCATATGTTGTGTTTAAATCATTACTTGCTGCTTAGAACATGTACATTAGACTTCCTTATTGCTCTTGCACATAACATGTCTTTTTCAATGATGCTATCGAGTTTTTCACATGGTGCATGATCTGAGAAAAGCACCACCACCATTGGATTCCTTGTGAAAAAATACACAAATTTTTTATTTCATCCAATTTGATTAAGTTTTGAGTGAGTTATGACCCTTCTTGCAAAATCTGTCTTGCCTTGGTTTTGCTTGCCTTGTTTTTTTACCTTAGTTGCCTAGTTTTGTGTCTAGTTTTCAAATGTGCATAACTTCTTTGATTTTTATCATTTTTTATGCCAATCTTTTTGCAATATGCTCCTTAATATTTCTAGTTTCAATGTGTGAAGAAATAATTCAAAATTTGTTATTTTTGAAACACTTTGGTCCACTTGAATGACATGGTCCTTTTTAGGGTTTTCTTTGGTTTTCATGAACTTTCTTGACCTAGTACTTGATTTTTCTTATAAGATTGATCTTGTATGAATCATTGTTGAATGTATAACATGTTTATATGTTTGAAAACACGTGGCTCTTTTTCTTTACCATGATTATACTTTCCTTTGTGAATGCATGAATGTGAAAAGTATGCCTTGAAACTTCTTTGTGAACCATGATATGTTTATTGATGTTGTAACCTCATGAATATAATCCTTCACACTCATCTTACTTGTTTATGTGTCTTTTTAGAACCATAACATGCTTAGGGTTGTTTCTTGCCTTGAAAGTTACCATGAATATTGTTTATCTTCCCCTTTGTGAAGTTTGAATCCATGCTTGAATTGTTGTTACTTTTCTTGCCTATCCATGATTAATTGTCATCAATATGTCTTGAATATGATTAAATATGTTGCATTTGTCTTTAATTTATTCATATACCATGTTTGATTCAAGTTGTAACTTGTTTGCATGAGTTTTGTTTGAATACCCTTGATGAAAATATTGTTATTACACATATTTCATGCTTGCCCTTGTTGGTTGTTACCTTTGTGATCTTTGAACATTGTAATGTTAAATCATAAAACCTTGGTAGCTACCATGCTTTTTGTGTTCAATTTTTTAATTGATCCTACTTGCTTATCTTTATCTTTATCAAGTTTGTTTCCCTAGTGATGGAACTTGTCAGCTCTCATCAAGTTGCCTTGTTATCATCTTTGCTTAATGTTGTCACAGGCTTGCCCTTATCTTTCATGGTTGTTACCATGACTTTATATCTTCATCATGTTTTAATGAATGCATATGTGTGTTTCGGCTTTGTTAAGTTTCCCCAAGTGATGTATCTTGTTAGCTCTCATCCAGTTGCCTTGTTATCCCTTATTCCAAAGGAAAGTCTCTCTATTGACTTCACTGTCATAGATAGCTCATTACCCCTCCCCTTGACTTGGTTAAGTCATTAGGTCCTTTAACTTAGTTAAGTTATAACCTATATCCATTAGAATTTGATTTAATTCTAAACACCTACCCATTGTTAGGAGTATCCTTCAATTAAAACTTTAAGATAGAGTTTGTTAACTTTATGTAAGGATCATTGTCATGATTACTTACTCCCCTCTTAGACTTTGTCAAAGTCAATCCCCTTGAGTGTTAAATTTAGATCTAGAGAGTTTTGTCAAACTCTATACAAACATTATTATGTTTGTTCCCCCTTGGAGTCTTGACCATAGTCAAGTATTCCTCAACCTTAGTGAGGTGAACTATGGTTGCTCTGATTCCATCCTAGTAAGATACATAGGCATAAGATGTGATATCTTTGTGAGAAAACTTAGAACTATCCTTAGGTCTTTACCTTAAATTTTACCTTAACCTTGATACCATGACCCTAGCAAATAACAACTTAGATAACTTAGCATACATATACACAAAAGGTTCCTGTAGAGTACTACAGATGTTTGGAATGTGAATAACTACCCTAGGCATAATCAACCCCCGATCCCCAAAACTCTAGCGTTGTTATTACATCACGCAAAAGGTTTTTCTTTCTTTATCCCTTCCTTTGGATAAACCAAAGCTCGGTGGTGAATTTCAATGAATTAAGATTCAAGTTAATCAATAGCTTGATATCTGATTCTCACTGCAACAGAAATGGCGACTTCATTGGGGAAACATTGAGGGTTTACCCCACTTTGTGTGCTTGTATGCTATATCTCTGTATGTTTTCCTATACATGTATATTTGTGAATATATAATTGTATGTTTGCATAAGATCATTTGGGTGATATCTTGAGTGGTGAGATAAGTCTTAACTCGGACTTGAGCATACACATATGACAGGATGTGGTATGATCAATAGTTGACTGATGGGAGTAGTCCTAACATGTTTGATATATGATGTAACCATGCTCAGTTGAGACCTCTTTGAGATAATAAATGGTGTATGAGTAGTCATGCATTTCATTAGTTGTTTCAACCTGAGTCCGTGAAACTGAGGACCTTTAGTTACCCACTTATCTGTCGCTTGCGCGAAAATAAGGTGCCGGCATGACAGAAGAGTCGCCACCTTTCGTTATTTATCCCTCGGAGCGGGAAAGGAAACGATCGGAAAAACCTGACGAATAAGGGTAAGACAAGGTCATCGCAACCATTGTCTGGGTTCGGGAGTCGGTTACGCAAGAGGAAGGTATTAGCACCCCTCACGTCCGTCGTACTCGACGGGATCCTCGCTTGTTTGTTTACTTGGACGGGTTGGTTATAATCTATCTACCTATCAAGGCTGGCTGAAAAAGAAAAGCAAAATGACTCGGCAAAGCGTCGCACTTTATGCCTACGTATTCTCATCAGAGAATGAGAAATCAGAGTCAACGTAGTTCGGCCTACGAAGGATTATGGGGGAAGGTAGCTCGCCAAGACATCGCCATCTTGTGCCTACGTACTCTCAATAGGCATGAGAGATCAGAGCTCACGTAGTTCGGGAAACTACAGCTTATTTCCTGTCTTTTACGAAAGAAGTGTTTTTTATTGTGTTTGCGATTTCAACCGCACTAGAGACTATGACCTGAGAGTGAATGTGTCGCATGTCACCCAAAGGGTACCATACTAAACATCCAGACTATGGAAAAGAAACTCTCCCACAATCCTTTCTCAGATAGCTTAAGGCTCGTAACGTACGAAAGAAATCATTCATGATTACTGTATCTTAAACTGCTTTGAGATGAGAAGAGAACAGACCCGACTAGGAGGGAGACTATCAAGTCCTACTGTTATCATGCCATGGATTCATCCTATGGTTGAGATTTGAACAGGGAACTCCTAGATGTTGTCATGCATAGGTTTCAACCTAAAAGTCTATCATCAAATCCTTATCAAAGGACATGAGAGTCCTAAGGGATCATGTCAATGATACACCAAAACAGACAAAGCATCAGCTTAACAGTAAAATGCATGCAATGCAAGTGAGGGAGGAAATGTGTGTGGGGCTTCAGCCTCCACAAGCTCATCTCGACCTCAAGCCAGTCATGAAATAACAGTAATCATACTGAAAAATAAACAACATGCTATCAAGCAATAAACAGTAAACTGCAATCATACAGATAAAATGAAAACATGCTATCAAGCAAACAAACCACATGGGCAAGGGAGTTGGGCTCTACCGAATACCCGCAAGCAAAGCCACGCAATAACAATACAAGCAGAGGGAGCAACTCAACCTCTAATGCAATCATGCTCCTAGCCTGAACTTATTCTAGATGAGCTTATTCTAATGCAACAGACAAATCAGACAAAACATACAATACAGAAAAGAAAACAGAAGGAAGCCTCAGCTCCTCCAGCAGCAACTCAGTCTTCAGACTTCAGAGATCACTTGCTTTCCAGGTATCAACCCTACAACATGAGTATCAACTCAACTTCTCCCTTAAGCTTCAGCTTCTTTGATCAGCTCCACCTTCAGGCTTCACCATCTTCAGGGATCTTCAAGTATCAACTTGATCTTCACAAAGTCTTCAGACTTCAACAATCTTCAAGGATTCATCCTCTTCAAAGCTTCAGCTTCTATCTTCAATGGCTTTCAGATCTTCAATCAAGTCTTCAATGCTCTTCATTGCTATTTTCAGCAATCCAAATGCTCCATCAAACAAGATTCAGTCCACAAGATAAGGTGGGGATGTTAGAGTGCTCACTGACCTCCAAAGGATGCCATTGAGGACTTAACATCAAAGGGAAGGGCTCTCTCAAAGTTCTACCTCAGAGGGCAAGGTCACTAATCCCTCCAAATGAGAGAGGTGAATACCCTTAAGGGACTTTATGTCATAGAGAAGGAAGGAGGTGAATAAGACACTCCTTGTTTATTGAATAAAAGTATTCTATCTAAAGCTCTACCTATGCACTTATGATCCTATAAACAGAACAAACAAAAGCTAAGCTAAGCTCCTCTGCAAGGTCTTCAAAGCTTCAATGATGATCCACAAGGTCTTCAACTCAATCTTCAAGGCTCACACACTCAAAGGAGAAGAAAAGAAAACAAAACAATACAAACTATGCCTTTAAGCAACACACATACTAACCATACATTCAAAAATAAATTAAAAATACTAAAATACCATACAATATTCTAGTAAAATTCTAGGGGATTCTATACATACTTACCCTTAACCCATATATTCCCCATATACTAATATGGCCTATAAAACCCAAAACAAAATTGTTAAATCTACCTATACAACCTAAAACCCTAATTTGAGCACCTAAATGTCAAACAAGCAAACTATATCAAATTTTAATCTACAAATTTTGAATTAAATTCTCTATGAACTATGATTCAATACCTAACTATGCCAAAAAGAATGGCTCAAAAATCCTAAGGGAAAGTCCTAAAAGAAATTATACAAAATTGGGATCAACTAAAATCAATTAAAAAGACTATTTACAAGAATAATATGCTAAAAATATTAAAAGAAAAATAAAATGGGATTTTATTTATTTACATTTTTCTAGACAGAATTATGAATATATGAAAAAAAGAAGCATTAAAAAATACTAATTTTTCTATTTTATATGGATTTTTGAATATGCAAGAAATATAAAAGAAATTAAAATATGAAAATAGAAGAAAAAGGGATGGGGGGTGCCATGAGTAACTGCGCCCAGTTATAATCCATGATGGGCTGAGAACCTGGGGTGCAAATAAAAGCTGAGCTTGGGCCCACACGTTCAGAAAATCAATATGAAAAATCAACAGAAAATAAATATGAACACGGTGCAAATAGCATGCTCTTCACGTTCAGAATTGGACTTGGGCCGCGGGTGGGGTGTGAGTAGCGAGATCTGCTGAAGCCCAGGATTCACAACTAATTCAAACAGTGCGTTTTGGTGCTGGAATTTCCCTCCACTTTCAGAATTAAATCGTGACCGCTAGATTAGATGAAGAAGTCAATTAAACCAGGCTAATCCAACGGTGGGAGTTCATCGTCCCCAAACACACCCTAGGGTTTTCAGAAACCCTAACTCGATACCAGAGTTTCCATCCACTCGTTCTCTCTGATCCCTCAATGAAATCCAAAACCTCCAAGAGCAAACTTGTGCCAATGATCACCATGAACACGACTATACCAATATTTTTCCCTGAAACCCGTCATATCACTCTAACAGAACACATGAAAGCTTGGGTTCCACCATGATTCTCTGAGATCAAACATGATAGAGCTTCAATCTACTGATCCAAACTTGTTCTACATGCTACCCTAGCCATTCTAAACTATATCATATCCATTAAAACTCCATGAACAGCCTATTATCAATCTTGCAAGAATTGGTACGCTGCCACGAAACTCCATGGATCCCTCTCAAACTTTCAGAAAACCTTCCTCTAACCTAGCATGATATCTTTCCACTTAGAATTCTAACAGAATGCACCTAATAAAGGACTTATGG
>OZ012738.1:295436085-295446085 GCA_963859935.3 Lathyrus sativus | reverse complement strand
ATAATGAGAAAGATTTCTAGACAATGACAATGATAATTCTAAAATACAAAAGTGTAGAAACAAGTGTTTGACACTGGTTGGCTTGTGGATTTTTCTCAACTAGTACTCGTAATGTCTTGAAAACTCTTCGAATGGGGATAAAAAGAGATAATCTTCTTATAGCATGATATATTTGAGATCACAGCCTATATATGACAATCATTTAGAATTTTCATTATTTCGAAATGGATTATCTTGAAATCCACTTATATTTAAGCACATATTCAATTAAATAATTAATTATTAAATATAATTAATTATTTTATTTACTTATTCAACCGATTAAGACTCTTATATATATATATATATATATATATATATATATATATATATATATATATATATATATATATATATATATATATATATATATATATATATATATATATATATATATATATATATATATATATATATATATATATATATATTATATATATATATATATATATATATATATATATATATATATATATATATATATATATATATATATATATATATATATATATATATATATATATATATATATATATATATATATATATATATATATATATATATATATATATATATATATATATATATATATATATATATATATATATATATATATATATATATATATATATATATATATATATATATATATATATATATATATATATATATATATATATATATATATATATATATATATATATACTGCTCTGTCCCGCTCATCACACTGTGTCGGCTCAATCCATCCCTTCGTCGTGGAGGGCCTAGCTCATCACGCAGGGAGCGCTTAAACGTCTCCCCATGGACACAAACCTTAGAATCTATGACATTTTGATATTAATGATTATAGGAATACCTTGACGAATATAATGAAAAAGATTTTTAAACAATGACAACGATAATTCTAAAATACAAAAGTGTAGAGACAAGTGTTTGACACAGGTTGGCTTGTGGATTTTTCTCAACCGTTACTCGTAATGTCTTAAAAACTCTTCGAATGGGGATAAAAAGAGATAATATTCTTATAGCATGATATATTTGAGATCATAGCCTATATATAGAATGATTATCATTTAGAATTCTCATTATTTCGAAATGGATTATCTTGACATCCACTTATATTTAAGCACATATTCAATTAAATATTTAATTATATATACATATAATTTAATATATTTATATTTACTTACTCAACCTATATAATAAATCTTATATATATATATATATATAATATATATACACTGCTCTGTCCCGCTCATCACACGGGGTCGGCCCAATCCGTCTCTCCGTCATGGAGGGCCTAGATCATTGATCAGTTGTCGCGCGCGGATCAAAACGAGTGTTTTTGAAGAAAAAGTAATACAGCGACAATTCAACTCGGATATCGTCTCAAGGATTCTTTTATGTGATTAATCTACCAAATTCGAAATGGAGGGGGAGTTGGTTTGGTTTCTGATCGGATAAATAAAGAAAATGCAATTAAGCGGTTAAAATAAGTGATTATCAAAATAAGTCAATCTACTGTTTTCAGTTCCGACTTATCACGAGTTTCTACCTTACCAATTTCGTAAGCGATTTCGATCTCTATTCGATTCCTATGTCAATAAACAAGCGCAAAAGACATAAACTAGATTAACAATCCTATATTCCAAATTAAGCAAACGGATTAAGTTTTCGTGAATTAAGCAAACACGAATTATAAATGCGAATTAACGACAAAGCGACGTAACGGCGAATAAAAGCTAAGGATGCAATCATACGAATTTAATCAAAACAATTTTATAAACTAACAGATTAAGCAAAAGCAATTCATAGAATAGTGTTGAAAGAGAAACGGATTAGATTGATAAAGTAAAAACCTCAAAGCGTTGGAACGCGATTACAACAGAATGACTCTAAGGAATTAGCTCTCCATGGTTCTCTCAAATCTACGAATGTATTTTTCGTGAAAATGTAACTAGGTGAACAGTAACACGAGTATTTTTCCTTTAAAAAGAAAGCAAATTCGGGTCATAACCCAACTGGGTCGAAAACATAACCCAGGCCAAATACATGACCCAATACGAAAATAAAATTCTAATGCAGTAACTT
This sequence comes from Lathyrus sativus, assembly GCA_963859935.3. NCBI lineage: Eukaryota > Viridiplantae > Streptophyta > Magnoliopsida > Fabales > Fabaceae > Lathyrus > Lathyrus sativus. The sequence goes on along the minus strand of OZ012738.1, from coordinate 295,443,955 downwards.
CAAATGGAATTCTGGAATTTTGGGCTCCGAATCTGACTTCGACTCTGACACGAAAGTCGTAGCTCTCTCTCTTAGCTTTCCGGCGATTTTTAGAACGCCTCAAACGGATTTCCGGAACTCCAGTTATGATCGTTTCGGTGCAGACTGCTAAAGCTGAAAAATAAGTGCGGAAATCAAATTAAGTTTAAAATAAAATAAAATATAAAAATAAAATAAAATATAAAAATAATCAAGATAGAGTAAAGAAATGCCTAAGTAAAAATATAGGAAAAAGTGCATAAATATGCACTGATCACTCATCACGCTGGGAGCGCTTAAGCATCTCCCCATGGACACAAACCTTAGGATCTATGACATTTTGATATTAATGATTATAGGAATACCTTGACGAATATAATGAGAAAGATTTTTAGAAAATGACAACGATAATTCTAAAATACAAAAGTGTAGAGACAAGTGTTTGACACTGGTTGGCTTGTGGATTTTTCTCAACCAGTACTCATAATGTCTTGAAAACTATTCGAATGGGGATAAAAAGAGATAATCCACTTATAACATGATATATTTGAGATCACAGCCTATATATAGAATGACAATTATTTAGAATTCTCATTATTTCGAAATGGATTATCTTGACATCCACTTATATTTAAGCACATATTCAATTAAATAATTAATTATTAAATATAATTAATTATTTTATTTACTTACTTATATATATATATATATATATATATATATATATATATATATATATATATATATAAATATATATATATATATATATATATATAATATATATATATATATATATATAAATATATATAAATAAATATATATATATATATATATATATATATATATATATATATATATATATATATATATATATATATATATATATATATATATATATATATATATATATATATATATATATATATATATATATATATATATATATATATATATATATATATATATATATATATATATATATATATATATATATATATATATATATATATATATATATATATACTGCTCTGTCCCGCTCATCACACGGGGTCGGCCCAATCCATCTCTCCGTCATGGAGGGCCTAGCTCATTGATCAATTGTCGCGCGCGGATCAAAACGAGTGTTTTTGATGAAAAAGTAATACAACGACAATTCAACTCGGATATCGTCTCAATGAGTCTTTTTTGTGATTAACCTACCAAATTTGAAATGGAGGGGGAGTTGGTTTGGTTTCTGATCGGATAAATAAAGAAAATGCAATTAAGCGGTTAAAATAAGTGATTATCAAAATAAGTCAATCTACTGTTTTCGGTTCCGGCTTATCACGGGTTTCTACCTTACCAATTTCCTAAGCGATTTCGATCTCTATTTGATTCCTATGTCAATTAACAAGCGCAAAAGACATAAACTAGATTAACAATCCTATATTCCCAATCAAGCAAACGGATTAAGTTTTCGTGAATTAAGCAAACACGAATTATAAACGCGAATTAACGACAAAGCGACGTAACGGCGAATAAAAGCTAAGGATGCAATCATACGAATTTAATCAAAACAATTCTATAAACTAACAGATTAAGCAAAAGCAATTCATAGAATAGTGTTGAAAGAGAAACAGATTAGATTGATAAAGTAAAAACCTCAAAGCGTTGGAACGCGATTACAGCAGAATGACTCTAAGGAATTAGCTCTCCATGGTTCTCTCAAAGCTCCGAATGTTATTTTCGTGAAAATGTAACTAGGTGAACAGTAACACGAGTATTTTTCCTTTAAAAAGAAAGCAAATTCGGGTCATAACCCAACTGGGTCGAAAACATAACCCAGGCCCAATACATGACCCAACACTAAAATAAAATTCTAATCCAGTAACTTCAAACAGAATTCTGGAATTTTGGGCTCCGAATCTGACTTCGACTCCAACACGAAAGTCGTAGCTCTCTCTTAGCTTTCCGGCGATTTTTAGAACGCCTCAAACGGATTCCCGAAACTCCAGTTATGATCGTTTCCGTGCAGACTGCTAAAGCTGAAAAATAAGTGCGGAAATCAAATTAAGCCAAAAATAAAATAATATATAAAAACAAAATAAATCATAAAAATAATCTAGATAAATTAAATAAATGCCTAATTAAAAATATAAGAGAAAGTGCATAAATATGCACTGATCACTCATCACGCTGGGAGCGCTTAAACGTCTCCCCATGGACACAAACCTTAGGATCTATGACATTTTGATATTAATGATTATAGGAATACCTTGACGAATATAATGAGAAAGATTTTTAGAAAACGACAATGATGATTCTAAAATACAAAATTGTAGAGACAAGTGTTTGACACTGGTTGGCTTGTGGATTTTTCTCAACCAGTACTCATAATGTCTTGAAAACTCTTCGAATGGGGATAAAAAGAGATAAGCTTCTTATAGCATTATATATTTGAGATCACAGCCTATATATAGAATGACAATCATTTAGAATTCTCATTATTTCGAAATGGATTATCTTGACATCCACTTATATTTAAGCACACATTCAATTAAATAATTAATTATTAAATATAATTAATTATTTTATTTACTTACTCAACCGATTAAGATTCTTATATATATATATATATATATATATATATATATAGCTCTGTCCCGCTCATCACACGGGGTCGGCCCAATCCATCTCTCCGTCGTGGAGGGCCTAGCTCATCAAGCTGGGAGCGCTTAAGCATCTCCCCATGGACACAAACCTTAGGATCTATGACATTTTGATATTAATGATTATAGGAATACCTTGACGAATATAATGAGAAAGATTTTTAGACAATGACAACGATAATTTAAAAATACAAAAGTGTAGAGACAAGTGTTTGACACTGGTTGGCTTGTCGATTTTTCTCAACTGGTACTCATAATGGAGGGCCTAGCTCATTGATCAACTGTCGCGCGCGGATCAGAACAAGTATTTTTGATGAAAACGTAATACAGCGACAATTCAACTCGGATATCGTCTCAAGGATTCTTTTATGTGATTAATCTAACAAATTCAAAATGGAGGGGGGAGTTGGTTTGGTTTTTGATCGGATAAATAAAGAAAATGCATTTAAGCGGTTAAAATAAGTGACTATCAAAATAAGTCAATCTACTGTTTTGGTTCCGGCTTATCACGAGTTTCTACCTTACCAATTTCCTTAGCGATTTCGATCTCTATTCGATTCCTATGTCAATTAACAAGCGCAAAAGACATAAACTAGATTGACAATCCTATATTCCAAATTAAGGAAATGGATTAAGTTTTCGTGAATTAAGCAAACACGAATTATAAACGCGAATTAACGACAAAGCGACGTAACGACGAATAAAAGCTAAGGATGCAATCATACGAATTTAATCAAAACAATTCTATAAACAAACAGATTAAGAAAAAGCAATTCATAGAATAGTGTTGAAAGAGAAACGAATTAGATTGATAAAGTAAAAACCTCAAAGCGTTGGAACGCGATTACAACATAATGACTCTAAGGAAGTAGCTCTCCATGGTTCTCTCAAAGCTCCGAATGTATTTTTCGTGAAAATGTAACTAGGTGAACAGTAACACGAGTATTTATCCTTTAAAAAGAAAGCATATTCGGGTCATAACCCAACTGGGTCGAAACACATAACCCAGGCCCAATACATGACCCAACACTAAAATAAAATTCTAATGCAGTAACTTCAAACGGAATTCTGGAATTTTTGGCTCCGAATCTGACTTCGACTCCAACACGAAAGTCGTAGCTCTCTCTCTTAGCTTTTCGGCGATTTTTAGAATGCCTCAAACGGATTTCCAGAACTCCAGTTATGATCGTTCACGTGCAGACTGCTAAAGCTGAAAAATAAGTGCGGAAATCAAATTAAGCCAAAAATAAAATAAAATATAAAAACAAAATAAAACATAAAAATAATCAAGATAAAGTAAAGAAATTCCTAAGTAAAAATATAGGAGAAAGTGCATAAATATGCACTGATCATTCATCACGCTGGGAGCGCTTAAGCGTCTCCCCATGGACACAAACCTTAGGATCTATGACATTTTGATATTAATGATTATAGGAATACCTTGACGAATATAATGAGAAAGATTTTTAGACAATGACAACGATAATTCTAGAATACAAAAGTGTAGAGACAAGTGTTTGACACTGGTTGGCTTGTGGATTTTTCTCAACCGGTACTCGTAATGTCTTGAAAACTCTTCGAATGGGGAGAAAAAGAGATAATTTTCTTATAGCATGATATATTTGAGATCATAGCCGATTTATAGAATGATAATCATTTAAAATTCTAATTATTTCGAAATGGATTATCTTGACATCCACTTATATTTAAGCACATATTCAATAAAATAATTAATTATTAAATATAATTAATTATTTTATTTACTTACTCTACCGATTAAGATTCTTATATATATATATATATATATATATATATATATATATATATATATATATATATATATATATATATATATATATATATATATATATATATATATATATATATATATATATATATATATATATATATATATATATATATAATATATATATATATATATATATATATATATATATATATATATATATATATATATATATATATATAATATATATATATATATATATATATATATATATATATAATATATATATATATATATATATATATATATATATATATATATATATATATATATATATATATATATATATATATATATATATATTGCTCTGTCCCGCTCATCACACGGGGTCGGCCCAATCCATCTCTCCGTCGTGGAGGGCCTAGCTCATTGATCAGTTGTCGCGCGCGGATCAGAACGAGTGTTTTTGATGAAAACGTAATACAACGACAATTCAACTCGGATATCGTCTCAAGGATTCTTTTATGTGATTAATCTACCAAATTCGAAATGGAGGGGGGAGTTGGTTTGGTTTCTGATCGGAAAAATAAAGAAAATGCAATTAAGCGGTTAAAATAAGTGATTATCAAAATAAGTCAATCTACTGTTTTCGGTTCCGGCTTATCAGGGGTTTCTACCTTACCAATTTCCTAAGCGATTTCGATCTCTATTCGATTCCTATGTCAATTAACAAGCGCAAAAGACATAAACTAGATTAACAATCCTATATTCCGAATTAAGCAAACAGATTAAGTTTTCGTAAATTAAGCAAACACGAATTATAAATGCGAATTAACGACAAAGCGACGTAACGGAGAATTAAAGCTAAGGATGCAATCATACGAATTTAATCAAAACAATTCTATAAACTAACAGATTAAGCAAAACCAATTCATAGAATAGTGTAGAAAGAGAAACGAATTAGATTGATAAATTAAAAACCTCAAAGCGTTGGAACGCGATTACAGCAGAATGACTCTAAGGAATTAGCTCTCCATGGTTCTTTCAAAGCTTCGAATGTATTTTTCGTGAAAATGTAACTAGGTGAACAGTATCACGAGTATTTTTCCTTTAAAAAGAAAGCAAATTCGGGTCATAACCCAACTGGATCGAAAACATAAACCAGGCCCAATACATGATCCAACACTAAAATAAAATTCTAATGCAGTAACATCAAACGGAATTCTGGAATTTTAGGCTCCGAATCTGACTTCGACTCCAACGCGAAAGTCGTAGCTCTCTCTCTTAAGTTTCCGGCGATTTTTAGAACGCCTCAAACGGATTCCCGAAACTCCAGTTATGATCGTTTCCGTGCAGACTGCTAAAGCTGGAAAATAAGTGCGGAAATCAAATTAAGCCAAAAATAAAATAAAATATAAAAACAAAATAAAACATAAAAATAATCTAGATAAATTAAAGAAATGCCTAAGTAAATATATAGGAGAAAGTGCATAAATATGCACTGATCACTCATCACGTTGGGAGCGCTTAAGCGTCTCCCCATGAACACAAACCTTAGGATCTATGACATTTTGATATTAATGATTATATGAATACCTTGACGAATATAATGAGAAAGACTTTTAGAAAATGACAATGATGATTCTAAAATACAAAAGTGTAGAGACAAGTGTTTGACACTGGTTGGCTTGTGGATTTTTCTTAACCAGTACTCGTAATGTCTTGAAAACTCTTCGAATGGGGATAAAAAGAGATAATCTTCTTATAGGATGATATATTTGAGATCACAGCCTATATATAGAATGACAATCATTTAGAATTCTCATTATTTCGAAATGGATTATCTTGACATCCACTTATATTTAAGCACATATTCAATAAAATAATTAATTATTACATATAATTAATTATTTTATTTACATACTCTACTGATTAAGATTCTTATATATATATATATATATATATATATATATATATATATATATATATATATATATATATATATATATATATATATATATATATATATATATATATATATATATATATATATATATATATATATATATATATATATATATATATATATATATATATATATATATATATATATATATATATATATATTTATATATATATATATATATATATATATATATATATATATATATATATATATATATATATATATATATATATATATATATATATATATATATATATTGCTCTGTCCTGCTCATCACACGGGGTCGGCCTAATCCATCTCTCTGTCGTAGAGGGCCTAGCTCATCACGCTGGGAGCGCTTAAGCATCTCCCCATGGACACAAACCTTAGGATCTATGACATTTTGATATTAATGATTATAGGAATACCTTGACGAATATAATGAGAAAGATTTTTAGACAATGACAACGATAATTCTAAAATACAAAAGTGTACACACAAGTATTTGACACTGGTTGGCTTGTGGATTTTTCTCAACCAGTACTCGTAATGTCTTGAAAACTCTTCGAATGGGGATAAAAAGAGATAATCTTCTTATAGCATGATATATTTAAGATCATAGCCTATATATAGAATGATAATTATTTAGAATTCTCATTATTTCGAAATGGATTATCTTGACATCCACTTATATTTAAGCACATATTCAACTAAATAATTAATTATTACATATAATTAATTATTTTATTTACTTACTCAACCGATTAAGACTCTTATATATATAATATATATACATATATATATATATATATATATATATATATATATATATATATATATATATATATATATAATATATATATATATATATATATATATATATATATATATGTATATATATATATATATATATATATACTGCTCTGTCCCGCTCATCACACGGGGTCGGCCCAATCCATCTCTCCGTCGTGGAGGGCCTAGCTCATTGATCAGCTGTCGCGCGCGGATCAAAACGAGTGTTTTTGATGAAAACGTAATACAGCGACACTTCAACTCGGATATCGTCTCAAGGATTCTTTTATGTGATTAATCTACCAAATTCAAAATGGAGGGGAAGTTGGTTTGGTTTCTGATCGGATAAATAAAGAAAATGAAATTAAGCGGTTAAAATAAGTGATTATTAAAATAAGTCAATCTACTGTTTTCGGTTCCGGCTTATCACGGGTTTCTACCTTACCAATTTCCTAAGCGATTTCGATCTCTATTCGATTCCTATGTCAATTAACAAGCGCAAAAGACATAAACTAGATTGACAATCCTATATTCCGAATTAAGCAAACGGATTAAGTTTTCGTGAATTAAGCAAACACGAATATAAACGCGAATTAACGACAAAGCGACGTAACGGCGAATAAAAGCTAAGGATGCAATCATACGAATTTAATCAAAACAATTCTATAAACTAACAGATTAAGCAAAAGCAATTCATAGAATAGTGTTGAAAGAGAAACG
>OZ012738.1:295310819-295435585 GCA_963859935.3 Lathyrus sativus | reverse complement strand
TGATAAAGTAAAAACCTCAAAGCGTTGGAACGCGATTACAGCAGAATGACTCTAAGGAATTAGCTCTCCATGGTTCTCTCAAAGCTCCGAATGTATTTTTCGTGAAAATGTAACTAGGTGAACAGTAACACGAGTATTTTTCCTTTAAAAAGAAATCAAATTCGGGTCATAACCCAACTGGGTCGAAAACATAACCCAGGCCCAATACATGACCCAACACTAAAATAAAATTCTAATGCAGTAACTTCAAAAGGAATTCTGGAATTTTAGGCTCCGAATCCGACTTCCACTCCAACACGAAAGTCGTAGCTCTCTCTCTCTTAGCTTTCCTGCGATTTTTAGAACGCCTCAAACGGATTTCCGGAACTCCAGTTATGATCGTTTCCGTGCACACTGCTAAAGCTGAAAAATAAGTGCGGAAATCAAATTAAGCCAAAAATAAAATAAAATATAAAAACAAAATAAAACATAAAAATAATCTAGATAAATTAAATAAATTCCTAAGCAAAAATATGGGAGAAAGTGCATAAATATGCACCAATCACTCATCACGCTAGGAGCGCTTAAGCGTCTCCCCATGGACACAAACCTTAGGATCTATGACATTTTGATATTAATGATTATAGGAATACCTTGACGAATATAATGAGAAAGATTTTTAGAAAATGACAACGATGATTCTAAAATACAAAAGTGTAGAGACAAGTGTTTGACACTGGTTGGCTTGTGGATTTTTCTCAACCGGTACTCGTAATGTCTTGAAAACTCTTCGAATGGGGAGAAAAAGAGATAATCTTCTTATAGCATGATATATTTGAGATCATAGCCTATATATAGAATGATAATCATTTAGAATTCTCATTATTTCGAAATGGATTATCTTGACATCCACTTATATTTAAGCACATATTCAATTAAATAATTAATTATTAAATATAATTAATTATTTTATTTAATTACTGAACCGATTAAGATTCTTAGATATATATATATATATATATATATATATATATATATATATATATATATATATATATATATATATATATATAATATATATGTAATATATATATATATATATATATATATATATATATATATATATATATATATATATATATATATATATATATATATATATATATATATATATATATATATATATATATATATATATATATAATATATATATGTAATATATATATATATATATATATATATATATATATATATATATATATATATATATATATATATATATATATATATATATATATATATATATATATATATATATATATATATATATATATTGCTCTGTCCCGCTCATCACCCGGGATCGGCCCAATCCATCTCTCCGTCATGGAGGGCCTATGTAACACCCCATTTCTACCCAAGGCATATTTAAAATAAATCAAAATCAGAGTGCACGAAATTTGTACGCATGACGGTCGTCATGGACTTGTGACGGTCATCACACAGACTAAAACCTGGGCGTCACATTTTTCAGCTAGCAGAAGCATGCATTTTACCATTTAATTTAACTAGGAAACATGCATTCAGTAATGACACATAGCACATGAACTTGGATGAACATACGACAACTTGCTTAACATATCGAGTTCTCAACATTTTATTAATTTGCAGCGGAACATAAAACACTTCCAACATTCTTAATGATTAAAGTAAAATCATAAAACTTGCAACCAACTCGATTAAAATTCAGCAAGCAATCATCTTGCATAGATTCAACAAAACAATTAGTTAAGTCATAAATTTCAGCACTACCGACCCATCGGTCCAGTGCGTACAACCAGCATTTGGTGCATTAACAATAAACAACCAATTCAACTAAAATACTTAGTAAAATTCAGCAACAAGAAAACATCAAATAAACAACATAAACAATCGTTCATCCCCCAGAGTGCTACGTATCAGAGCGACCAATGACCACTTAATCGACAAAGCGGAACTTCATTCTGAACTACCTGCAATTTACCACCAGAGGAGGTAACATACAACATAAAGGGGTGAGATATCAATAATATAACATAGAGCATGATAGAAAACATGCTAGAAACTCATCACAACATTATTAGTTTCGAAATCATAAACATCATTGACAACAACTACAACAATCCATATCTCACGTAAAACAACATTAATATACAACTAACATAATTATGCAACTTCATGTGACTCAACCATGCGACTCAACTGTGCATATGCATGTGGTACCAATTTGCCATCAAGGCCGCCAATACAGGCCATCGCAGAATTTGCCACAAGGGCCGCCAATATAGGCCATCGCTAATATGCTATGCCATGAAATACCTCTATTATGGACCACAACATCACCAACTATGCAACAAGGCATCAAGCCTACAACAAAACGTCCATAACAGAACACTGCTATTTCATATGCATCATATGTTCATCATCCCAACTATTCATGTAAAGGAACATTACCACATCGTATCAACAATTAGGAATTCATCATATTATCGTAATAACAACATTACGGCGTTTTCTCACACAATTAATTACAAATCAATCACAACCAGGTAACTACCCTTTTTGGATTAGTACCTGAAACTGGCGCCTTAGACCAACTCGGCCATCTTGACATCCATTAGGGAAAACCATTAGAGCGTTGTACGAATAATCGTATAGCATATTCGTTCTACTTATTTGCCCATAAGGAAAGCCTTAGAGCATCGCACTAATATCTACATAACACATTCATTCCTACATAGAAATCTTGTCCCATTAGGGAAACCTTTTCCTTAACATTTATCGATTAACGAAACTATACCTATGACTCGATTCCCTACATGAATTCGATCATACTTCCGGTTATAGAATTGAACCCCACCATTACCTTAGAATTGAGGCCAATTCCACGCTTTCCGATTCTGCTTCTGCTCTACGGTGATTTTTCTGCAGAAATCTTCCGAATTCGCCGATGGATGATTCTTCGCTCTCCACTTCTCTCAATGCGTAACTTCTCTTTTCCGTCTTTCCTTTCCTAACAAAATGATGTAATTGAGGGTAAAAGAGTCTACAGGAATATATTTATGCTACAAAATCTCATTCCACCAGAACACGTTCAAATTCTACATAACTGCAGTTTTCGCTCGTGTGACGGTCGTCATAGCAGCAAAATTTCATTTTTTTTCCAGATAGAACATCTTTTTAGCTTTCCAACGCTTCGAATAGGGGTCAAATCCTACTTATAGATCAAGAGATATGAATTTTCGAAGTTTTCTGACAAAACCAGAATTTTTCCGACAATTCGACCGATTCAATTCCTTTCTTCGCTCCAAACACATACTCAACTACGACTACGACGCAACGAGACATAGCAAAGTCATAATTGAATTTAATCGAAGTAAAACGGGCGTTACAACTCTCCCCTACTTACAAGAATTTCGTCCTCGAAATTACCTTAATCAAACAGCTCGGGATAAGACTCCCGCATCTTGCGCTCTAGTTCCCACGTCAAGCTTTCGCCAGCAGCTCCCAACCAGACCACTTTCACCAAAGCAATCTCTTTACCTTGTAACGACTTCACTTCCCGATCATCAATTCTCACAGGCTTCGTCTCCACAGTAAGATTCTCGCGTACTTGCACATCGTCCATGGAGATGACATGCGACGAGTCTGAAATATACTTGCGGAGCTGTGACACATGAAATACATCGTGTAGATTCGACAAATTCGGCGGCAACGCCACTCGATATGCCACCTTTCCAACTCTGTCCAATATCTGATATGGACCAATGAAACGAGGAGTAAGCTTCTTAGATTTCAAAGCTCTACCAACACCGGTCACAGGCGTGACTCTCAAAAATACATGATCTCCAGCTTCAAATTCTAAATCCTTCCTGCGCTTATCATGATAACTTTTCTGCCTACTCTGTGAAGCTTTCATCTTTTCTCGAATTAACTTCACCTTCTCGGTAGTCTCTCGAACAATCTCTGGTCCGAGTACCACACTCTCTCTCGATTCATACCAACACAACGGAGTCCTACACTGCCGACCATACAAAGCTTCGAATGGTGCCATTCTGATACTAGAGTGATAACTGTTATTATAAGTAAACTCTATCAACGGAAGGTATGTATCCCACGAACCATCTTCCTCGGTTCAACCAACTCCGGATACGACTCTCGCATCCCAATCTTCCAAATTACATCTACCAAAGAATCCTTTTACCTCGGAGTTGCTTCTCGTCCATCAACCTGAACTAGCAATGCCTCAATAATCAAATCATCCCTCACTTGTACACTATCCATCTGAATCAATGTACGTCCTCAGCTGAGACACATGAACACATCATGCGATTCCCACAAGCGACAACGGTAAAACAGTCTAACATGCTACTTTCTCCACGCTTCCGTTGCGCCACTCTGATACAGATAAACAAAACATAGTGGGTGTTGCCGATACCTGAAACTTGACCAACACCAGTTACTATCGTAACTCTCAAAACACCTCTTATCTTGGATCCTTTTAATCTTTTCAATCGTCTCTTACACAATCTCATGTCCGAGCACAACACTCTCGCCGGACATACATAACATAACTCAACAAATCCTCTACATACTGAATAGTTCTCTCTGTCTGCCTATCCGTCCATGGATGCTAGAAAGAATCCAACTTCGACATGACATTCAAACGTCTGCAAAACTCTCCTAAAATCTCAATGAAGAACTCAGGTTCCCATCTGACACAAAATTCGACGGCACCTCAAACAACTTCACAACTTCATCGATACACATCTCAGCTAGCTTCAGCATAGACTGGTTCTCCCTCATTGGTAGGAAATGGGTTAATCTTGTCAATTCATTCATAATCAACCAAATCAAATCATATTCCTTCAAATTCTTTGGAAAACCCGTCACAAAATCCATGGAAACACTATCCAATATCCATTCTAGAGTTTCTCACGGTTGCATCAACCCAACAGGTTTCTGATGCTCAACTTTCTACTTCTGACAAGTCAAACATGCATACACAAATCGTGTTACATCACGTTTCATACCAGGCCACCAAAACAGATTCTTCAAATCACTATACATATTCGTCGCTCCCGGATGAATACTCAACTTACTCCTGTGGCTCTCTATCTATGGCCACCAAAACAATTTCCTTAAATTCGGTCGCATCCTCATGGCACTTGGATGGATACTCCATCTATCTCAAGGCACTTCTTCAAGAGTATTCTTACTCTACTCAACAACATTTTTCTGCCCAGGATACTTCGCTAGGCGAATCTCTCAGCGAACATGACAGTCCGGATTTCTATTTTCGACCGTTAAACGACATCCGTATGTCCAATTTCGATTCCGTAAAAAGCTGCGATCTTAGAATTCGACGTACAACAACAATTTCACACTTAGGAAACCATTCGTCACAATTTCAACTTGAAATATTTTAAACCTCAAGTACACCAATATTGCTTTCCACGCCCAACCTCTTCTCACAATCACCAAAAATCACTGTCCACCCTCTATTCGACTTCACAATCTGCTGCCTTAGAATACACCCCAGACACAAGTCTCAAAACCACTCAATCAAATTAATTCCTCGACCATCCAAACAGACATACAATGTGGAGTTCTCAATATCGAACTAGTTTCCGTAACTAAGTCGACCACAAACTCCATCACGACATATCGCGATACCACTTCCACAAATCCGAAAATCAACTCTTCGACTTTGATTCATCGACTTCAACCAATCTACCAACTCAAATCAGATTTTCTGACCTTCTCGAATCTCCTCAAGAATACTACTAGTAAGTTCTAACACACACGGCTTAACTCCATAACAAGTCTCTTCACAGACCAAACTTGTATCGCCAAATTGCTCAATCGGTTCTAACTCTTTTCACCATCATCATCGTTACCGGTGAGGTTTTCAAATCAAATCATCAGCTACCACGTTATATACCGAAAACACACAGTATGATAACACATCAACCGCACCCGTTCACGACGGTAAAATTGCCAAAATGACACGTTTCGAATATTATGCTATAATTGGCTCATTCACTGACTCCAAAACCATTTTTCCTAGAAAGATCATCTCGTTAGCTTCCCGTCACTTCGAACGGGAGTCAAAACCGACATACGGTTCAAGAGTTATGAATTTTCGATGTTTTCCGAAAAACCAGAATTTTGCCCAAAATCTGCTACGGGAACTCTGCATTTTTGCCCGAAAATTCGACTGATTCAATTTATTTCTTCGAAACAAACACATACTAATACTCCCCTAACATATGGCATTGAATTAGAACCATCAAACGCGATTTCTACGACGTCCGATTTCAATCCGAATCTTAGATCCTCAAATCTCCAAAATGCCAAAACTTGTCAAATCAACCACATTTTATAAAACAAGCATACTCAATCACGACTTAACATTACCCGACACAACTACGCAATCTTCTCCGACTTTCGTCTGTAAGACATCGCTTCCTCACAAAATCTCAGATTAAGCAATTTCAGCCTCCAACTCCGGCACAACTACAACAATGACCAACTCTAGAACACTGGTCAGATAATTCTTCTTACATACTTCAAGTTGCCTTAAAGCATAACTAAACTCGCTGAAGTTACCTTTACTATATCTCCCAATGCGATACAATTCCGACCACCAATAACGAACTAGTTCCAAGAACGAAGTCGATGTGTAAGCTTCACTTCACATTCCGGTAGTGATTCACTTACCTCCTCGGGAAACTGCCGGACAATTATAATTAATTGGCAACCCACCAACTTCCCCACCTTCATCAACTCTCGAATTCAAATCATAATACGCATCTCGACACCTTCTTACATCGACCGACTCTTCAACCAATTCTTGAGCACTTAGCTCCACTCCAACTAATTCACTGCTCACGCCACCTAAGCTCGCAAGACACGTCTATCCCATCCAACACAATCCCGTCTACTATTAACAAGGGATTAAGGGTGATCATTTCCTCAATTTGTCAATAGACAGCTGGAATCATGATGGGGTATAAACCATCTTTACCAAACTATAAGAGCGTTCAACTTTCCACTGAGCTACAACTCCACACTTGCGGCCTTCTGGAGAAACACCAATTTCTCCCCCACTTGAATCATTCTCACTCCTGCAGACAAGGTTAGACAACGAACATGTACCGACAGTGTTTCACACACATGCCGCATACCAGGGATTAAACAACAACATTAGACAACTTGGCCGGACGGACCGACCTGCTCTGATACCACTAATGTAACACCCAATTTCTACCCAAGGCATATTTAAAATAAATCAAAATCAGAGTGCACGAAATTTGTACGCATGACGGTCGTCGTGGACTTGTGACAGTCGTCACACAAACAAAAACCTGGGCATCACATTTTTCAGCTAGCAGAAGCATGCATTTTACCATTTAATTTAACTAGGCAACATGCATTCAGTAATGACACATAGCACATGAACTTGGATGAACATACGACAGCTTGCTTAACATATCGAGTTCTCAACATTTTATTAATTTGCAGCGGAACATAAAACACTTCCAACATTCTTAATGATTAAAGTAAAATCATAAAACTTGCAACCAACTCGATTAAAATTCAGCAAGCAATCATCTTGCATAGATTCAACAAAACAATTAGTTCAGTCATAAATTTCAGCACTACCGACCCACCGGTCCAGTGTGTACAACCAGCATTCGGTGCATTAACAATAAACAACCAATTCAACTAAAATACTTAGTAAAATTCAGCAACAAGAAAACATCAAATAAACAACATAAATAATCGTTCATCCCCCCAAGAGTGCTACGTATCAAAGTGACCAACGACCACTTAATCGACAAAGCGGAACTTCATTCCGAACTACCTACAAATTACCACCAGAGGAGGTAACATACAACGTAAAGGGGTGAGATATCAATAATATAACATAGAGCATGATAGAAAACATGCTAGAAACTCATCACAGCATTATAAGTTTCGAAATCATAAACATCATCGACAACAACTACAACAATCCATATCTCACGTAAAACAACATTAATATACAACTAACATAATTATGCAACTTCATGTGACTCAACCATGCGACTCAACTGTGCATATGCATGTGGTACCAATTTGCCATCAAGGCCGCCAATACAGGCCATCGCAGAATTTGCCACTAAGGGCCGCCAATACAGGCCATCGCAGAATTTGCCACAAGGGCCGCCAATACAGGCCATCGCAGAATTTTCCACAAGGGCCGCCAATACAGGCCATCGCTAATATGCTATGCCATGAAATACCTCTATTATGGACCACAACATCACCAACTATGCAACAAGGCATCAAGCCTACAACAAAACGTCCATAACAGAACACTGCTATTTCATATGCATCATATGTTCATCATCCCAACTATTCATGTAAAGGAACATTACCACATCGTATCAACAATTACGAATTCAACATATTATCGTAATAACAACATTACAACATTTTCTCACACAATTAATTACAAATCAATCACAACCAGGTAACTGCCCTTTTTGGATTAGTACCTGAAACTGGCGCCTTAGACCAACTCGGCCATCTTGACGTCCATTAGGGAAAACCATTAGAGCGTTGTACGAATAACCGTATAGCATATTCGTTCTACGTATTTGCCCATAAGGAAAGCCTTAGAGCATCGCACTAATATCTACATAACACATTCATTCCTACATAGAAATCTTGTCCCATTAGGGAAACCTTTTCCTTAACATTTATCGATTAACGAAACTATATCTATGACTCGATTCCCTACATGAATTCGATCATACTTCCGGTTATAGAATTGAACCCCACCATTACCTTAGAATTGAGGCCAATTCCACGCTTTCCGATTCTGCTTCTGCTCTACGGTGATTTTTCTGCAGAAATCTTCCGAATTCGCCGATGGATGATTCTTCGCTCTCCACTTCTCTCAATGTGTAACTTCTCTTTTCCGTCTTTCCTTTCCCAACAAAATGATGTAATTGAGGGTAAAAGAGTCTACGGGAATATATTTATGCTACAAAATCTCATTCCACCAGAACACGTTCAAATTCTACATAACTGCAGTTTTCGCTCGTGTGACGGTCGTCACACCCCTATGACGGTCGTCATAGCAGCAGAATTTCATTTTTTCCAGATACAACATCTTTTTAGCTTTCCAACGCTTCGAACGGGGGTCAAATCCGACTTACGGATCAAGAGATATGAATTTTCGAAGTTCTCTGACAAAACAAGCATTTTTCCGACAATTCGACCGATTCAATTCCTTTCTTCGCTCCAAACACATACTCAACTACGACTACGACACAACGAGACATAGCAAAGTCATAATTGAATTTAATCGAAGTAAAACGGGCGTTACAGCATAGCTCATTGATCAGTTGTCGCGCGCGGATCAAAACGAGTGTTTTTGTTGAAAACGTAATACAGCGACAATTCAACTCGGATATCGTCTCAAGGATTCTTTTATATGATTAATCTACCAAATTCGAAATGGAGGGGGAGTTGGTTTGGTTTCTGATCGGATAAATAAAAAAAATGCAATTAAGCGGTTAAAATAAGGGATTATCAAAATAAGTCAATCTACTGTTTTCGGTTCCGGCTTATCACGGGTTTCTACCTAACCAATTTCCTAAGCGATTTCGATCTCTATTCGATTCCTATGTCAATTAACAAGCGTAAAAGACATAAACTAGATTAACAATCCTATATTCCAAATTAAGCAAACGGATTAAGTTTTCGTGAATTAAGCAAACACGAATTATAAACGCGAATTAACGACAAAGCGACGTAACGGCGAATAAAAGCTAAGGATGCAGTCATACGAATTTAATCAAAACAATTCTCTAAACTAACAGATTAAGCAAAAGCAATTCATAGAATAGTGTTGAAAGAGAAATGAAATAGATTGATAAAGTAAAAACCTCAAAGCGTTGGAACGCGATTACAGCATAATGACTCTAAGGAATTAGTTCTCCATGGTTCTCTCAAAGCTCCGAATGTATTTTTCGTGAAAATGTAACTAGGTGAACAATAACACTAGTATTTTTCCTTTAAAAGTAAAGCAAATTCGGGTCATAACCCAACTGGATCGAAAACATAACCCAGGCCCAACACATGATCCAACACTAAAATAAAATTCTAATGCAGTAACATCAAACGAAAGTCGTAGCTCTCTCTTTTAAGTTTCCGGCGATTTTTAGAACGCCTCAAACGGATTCCCAGAACTCCAGTTATGATCGTTTCCGTGCAGACTGTTAAAGCTGGAAAAAAAGTGCGGAAACCAAATTAAGCCAAAAATAAAATAAAATATAAAAACAAAATAAAACATAAAAATAATCTAGATAAATTAAAGAAATGCCTAAGTAAAAATATAGCAGAAAGTGCAAAAATATGCACTGATCACTTATCACGCTGGGAGCGCTTAAGCGTCTCCCCATGGACACAAACCTTAGGATCTATGACTTTTTGATATTAATGATTATAGGAATACCTTGACGAATATAATGAGAAAGATTTTTAGACAATGACAACGATAATTCTAAAATACAAAAGTGTAGAGACAAGTGTTTGACACTGGTTGCCTTGTGGATTTTTCTCAACCGGTACTAGTAATGTCTTGAAAACTCTTCGAATGGGGATAAAAAGAGATAATCTTCTTATAGCATGATATATTTGAGATCATAGCCTATATATAGAATGATAATCATTTAGAATTCTCATTATTTCGAAATGGATTATCTTGACATCCACTTATATTTAAGCACATATTCAATTAAATAATTAATTATTACATATAATTAATTATTTTATTTACTTACTTATATATATATATATATATATATATATATATATATATATATATATATATATATATATATATATATATATATATATATATATATATGTGTATATATATATATATATATATATATATATATATATATATATATATGTGTATATATATATATATATATATATACACACATATATATATATATATATATATATATATATATATATATATATATATATATATATATATATATATATATATATATATATATATATATATATATATATACATATATATATATATATATATATATATATATATATATATATATATATATATATATATATATATATATATATATATATATATATATATATATATATATATATATATATATATATATATATATATATATATATATATATATATATATATATATATATATATATATATATATATATACTGCTCTGTCCCGCTCATCACACGGGGTCACCCCAATCCATCTCTCTGTCATGGAGGGCCTAGCTCATTGATCAGTTGTCGCGCGCGGATCAAATCGAATATCATCTCAAGGATTCTTTTATGTGATTAATCTACCAAATTCGAAATGGAGGGGGAGTTGGTTTGGTTTCTGATCGGATAAATAAAGAAAATGCAATTAAGCGGGTAAAATAAGTGATTATCAAAATAAGTCAATCTACTATTTTCGGTTCCGGCTTATCACGGGTTTCTACCTTACCAATTTACTTACTCAACCGATTAAGATTCTTATATATATATATATATATATATATATATATATATATATATATATATATATATATATATATATATATATATATATATATATATATATATATATATATATATATATATATATATATATATATATATATATATATATATATATATATATATATATATATATATATATATATATATATATATTGCTCTGTCCCGCTCATCACACGGGGTCGGCCCAATCCATCTCTCCGTCATGGAGGGCCTAGCTCATCAAGCTGGGAGCGCTTAAGCATCTCCCCATGGACACAAACCTTAGGATCTATGACATTTTGATATTAATGATTATAGGAATACCTCGACGAATATAACGAGAAAGATTTTTAGACAATGACAACGATAATTCAAAAATACAAAAGTGTAGAGACAAGTGTTTGACACTGGTTGGCTTGTGGATTTTTCTCAACTGGTACTCGGAGTGGAGGGCCTAGCTCATTGATCAGTTGTCGCGCGCGGATCAAAACGAGTGTTTTTGATGAAAACGTAATACAGCGACAATTCAACTCGGATATCGTCTCAAGGATTCTTTTATGTGATTAATCTACAAAATTCGAAATGGAGGGGGGAGTTGGTTTGGTTTCTGATCGGATAAATAAAGAAAATGCAATTAAGCGGTTAAAATAAGTGATTATCAAAATAAGTCAATCTACTGTTTTCGGTTCCGGCTTATCACGGGTCTCTACCTTACCAATTTCCTAAGCGATTTCGATGTCTATTCGATTCCTATGTCAATTAACAAGCGCAAAGGACACAAACTAGATTAACAATCCTATATTCCAAATTAAGCAAACGGATTAAGTTTTCGTGAATTAAGCAAACACGAATTATAAACGCGAATTAACGACAAAGCGACGTAACGGCGAATAAAAGCTAAGGATGCAATCATACGAATTTAATCAAAACAATTCTATAAACTAACAGATTAAGCAAAAGCAATTTATAGAATAGTGTTGAAAGAGAAACGAATTAGATTGATAAAGTAAAAACCTCAAAGCGTTGGAACGCGGATTACGGTAGACTGACTCTAAGGAATTAGCTCTCCATGGTTCTCTCAAAGCTCCGAATGTATTTTTCGTGAAAATGTAACAAGGTGAACAGTAACACGAGTATTTTTCCTTTAAAAAGAAAGCAAATTCGGGTCATAACCCAACTGGGTCGAAAACATAACCCAGGCCCAATACATGACCCAACACTAAAATAAAATTCTAATGCAGTAACTTCAAAAGGATTTCTAGAATTCTGGGCTCCGAATCTGACTTCGACTCCAACACGAAAGTCGTAGCTCTCTCTCTCTTAGCTTTCCGGCGATTTTTAGAACGCCTCAAACGGATTTCCGGAACTCCAGTTATGATCGTTTCTGTGTAGACTGCTAAAGCTGAAAACTAAGTACGGAAATCAAATTAAGTCAAAAATAAAATAAAATATAAAAACAAAATAAAACATAAAAATAATCAAGATAAAGTAAAGAAATGCCTAAGTAAAAATGTAGGAGAAAGTGCATAAATATGCATTGATCACTCGTCAGGCTGGGAGCGCTTAAGCGTCTCCCCATGGACACAAACCTTAGGATCTATGACATTTTGATATTAGTGATTATAGGAATACCTTGACGAATATAATGAGAAAGATTTTTAGACAATGACAACAATAATTCTAAAATACAAAAGTGTAGAGACAAGTGTTTGACACTGGTTGGCTTGTGGATTTTTCTCAACCGGTACTCGTAATGTCTTGAAAACTCTTCGAATGAGGAGAAAAAGAGATAATTTTCTTATAGCATGATATATTTGAGATCATAGCCTATATATAGAATGATAATCATTTAAAATTCTCATTATTTCAAAATGGATTATCTTGACATCCACTTATATTTAAGCACATATTCAATTAAATAATTAATTATTAAATATAATTAATTATTTTATTTACTTACTCAACCGATTAAGATTCTTATATATATATATATATATATATATATATATATATATATATATATATATATATATATATATATATATATATATATATATATATATATATATATATATTATATATATATTATATATATTATATAATATATATATATATATATATTATATATATATATATATATATATATATATATATATATATATATATATATATATATATATATATATATATATATATATATATATATATATATATATATATATATATATATATACTGCTCTGTCCCGCTCATCACACGGGGTCGGCCCAATCCATCTCTTCGTAGTGGAGGGCCTAGCTCATTGATCAGTTGTCGCGCGCGGATCAAAACGAGTGTTTTTGATGAAAACGTAATACAACGACAATTCAACTCGGATATCGTCTCAAGGATTCTTTTATGTGATTAATCTACCAAATTCGAAATGGAGGGGGAGTTGGTTTGGTTTCTGATTGGATAAATAAAAAAATGCAATTAAGCGGTTAAAATAAGTGATTATCAAAATAAGTCAATCTACTGTTTTCGGTTCCGGCTTATCACGGGTTTCTACCTTACCAATTTCCTGAGCGATTTCGATCTCTATTCGATTCCTATGTCAATTAACAAGCGCAAAAGACATAAACTAGATTAACAATCCTATATTCCAAATTAAGCAAACGGATTAAGTTTTCGTGAATTAAGCAAACACGAATTATAAACGCGAGTTAACGACAAAGCGACGTAACGACGAATAAAAGCTAAGGATGCAATCATACGAATTTAATCAAAACAATTCTATAAACTAACAGATTAAGCAAAAGGAATTCATAGAATAGTGTTGAAAGAGAAACGAATTAGATTGATAAAGTAAAAACCTCAAAGCGTTGGAACGCGATTACAGCAGAATGACTCTAAGGAATTAGCTCTCCATGGTTCTCTTAAAGCTCCGAATGTATTTTTCATGAAAATGTAACAAGGTGAACAGTAACACGAGTAATTTTCCTTTAAAAAGAAAGCAAATTCGGGTCATAACCCAACTGGGTCAAAAACATAACCCAGGCCTAATACATGACCCAACACTAAAATAAAATTCTAATGCAGTAACATCAAAAGGATGTCTAGAATTTTGGGCTCCGAATCTGACTTCGACTCCAACACGAAAGTCGTAGCTCTCTCTCTCTTAGCTTTCCGACGATTTTTAGAACGCCTCAAACGGATTTCCGGAACTCCAGTTATGATCGTTTCCGTGCAGACTGCTAAAGCTGAAAAATAAGTGCGGAAATCAAATTAAGCCAAAAATAAAATAAAATATAAAAACAAAATAAAACATAAAAATAATCAAGATAAAGTAAAGAAATGCCTAAGTAAAAATGTAGGAGAAAGTGCATAAATATCCATTGATCACTCATCACGCTGGGAGCGCTTAAGCGTCTCCCCATGGACACAAACCTTAGGATCTATGACATTTTGATATTAGTGATTATAGGAATACCTTGACAAATATAATGAGAAAGATTTTTAGAAAATGACAACGATAATTCTAAAATAAAAAAGTGTAGAGACAAGTGTTTGACACTGGTTGGCTTGTGGATTTTTCTCAACCAGTACTCGTAATGTCTTGAAAACTCTTCGAATGGGGATAAAAAGAGATAATCTTCTTATAGCATGATATATTTGAGATCACAGCCTATATATAGAATGACAATCATTTAGA
Organism: Lathyrus sativus; assembly: GCA_963859935.3. Taxonomy (NCBI): domain Eukaryota; kingdom Viridiplantae; phylum Streptophyta; class Magnoliopsida; order Fabales; family Fabaceae; genus Lathyrus; species Lathyrus sativus. The sequence continues at coordinate 295,420,291 of OZ012738.1, read as the reverse complement.
ATTCTCAATATTTCGAAATGGATTATCTTGACATCCACGTATATTTAAGCACATATTCAATTAAATAATTAATTATTAAATATAATTAATTATTTTATTTACTTATTCAACAGATTAAGACTCTTATATATATATATATATATATATATATATATATATATATATATATATATATATATATATATATATATATATATATATATATATATATATATATATATATATATATATATATATATATATATATATATATATATATATATATATATATATATATATATATATATATATATATATATATATATATACTGCTCTGTCCCGCTCATCACACGGGATCGGCCCAATCTATCTCTCCGTCGTGGAGGGCCTAGCTCATTGATCAGTTGTCGCGCGCGGATCAAAACGAGTGTTTTTGATGAAAACGTAATACAACGACAATTCAACTCGGATATCGTCTCAAGGATTCTTTTATGTGATTAATCAACCAAATTTGAAATGGAGGGGGAGTTGGTTTGGTTTCTGATTGGATAAATAAAAAAAATGCAATTAAGCGGTTAAAATAAGTGATTATCAAAATAAGTCAATCTACTGTTTTCGGTTCCGGCTTATCACGGGTTTCTACCTTACCAATTTCCTAAGCGATTTCGATCTCTATTCGATTCCTATGTCAATTAACAAGCGCAAAAGACATAAACTAGATTAACAATCCTATATTCCAAATTAAGCAAACGGATTAAGTTTTCGTGAATTAAGCAAACACGAATTATAAACGCGAATTAACGACAAAGCGACGTAACGGCGAATAAAAGCTAAGGATGCAATCATACGAATTTAATCAAAACAATTCTATAAACTAACAGATTAAGAAAAAGCAATTCATAGAATAGTGTTGAAAGAGAAACGAATTAGATTGATAAAGTAAAAACCTCAAAGCGTTGGAACGCGATTACAGCAGAATGACTCTAAGGAATTAGCTCTCCATGGTTCTCTCAAAGCTCCGAATGTATTTTTCGTGAAAATGTAACAAGGTGAACAAACACGAGTATTATTCCTTTAAAAAGAAAGCAAATTCGGGTCATAACCCAACTGGGTCGAAAACATAACCCAGGCCCAATACATGATCCAACACTAAAATAAAATTCTAATGCAATAATTTCATACGGATTTCTAGAATTTTGGGCTCCGAATCTGACTTCGACTCCAACACGAAAGTCGTAGCTCTCTCTCTCTTAGCTTTCAGGCGATTTTTAGAACGCCTCAAACGGATTTCCGGAACTCCAGTTATGATCGTTTCTGTGTAGACTGCTAAAGCTGAAAACTACGTGCGGAAATCAAATTAAGACAAAAATAAAATATAAAAACAAAATAAAACATAAAAATAATCAAGATAAAGTAAGGAAATGCCTAAGTAAAAATGTAGGAGAAAGTGCATAAATATGTATTGATCACTCGTCACGCTGGGAGCGCTTAAGCGTCTCCCCATGGACACAAACCTTAGGATCTATGACATTTTGATATTAGTGATTATAGGAATACCTTGACGAATATAATGAGAAATATTTTTAGACAATGACAAAGATAATTCTAAATACAAAAGTGTAGAGACAAGTGTTTGACACTGGTAGGCTTGTGGATTTTTCTCAACCGGTACTCGTAATGTCTTGAAAACTCTTCGAATGAGGAGAAAAAGAGATAATTTTCTTATAGCATGATATATTTGAGATCATAGCCTATATATAGAATGATAATCATTTAATATTCTCATTATTTCAAAAAGGATTATCTTGACATCCACTTATATTTAAGCACATATTCAATTAAATAATTAATTATTAAATATAATTAATTATTTTATTTACTTACTCAACCGATTAAGATTCTTATATATATATATATATATATATATATATATATATATATATATATATATATATATATATATATATATATATATATATATATATATATATATATATATATATATATATATATATATATATATATATATATATATATATATATATATATATATATATATATATATATATATATATATATATATATATATATATATATATATATATATATATATATATATATATATATATATATATATATATATATATATATATATATATATATATATATATATATATATATATATATATATATATATATACTGCTCTGTCCCGCTCATCACACGGGGTCGGCCCAATCAATCTCTCCGTCATGGAGGGCCTAGCTCATTGATCAGTTGTCGCGCGCGGATCAGAACGAGTGTTTTTGATGAAAACGTAATACAACGACAATTCAACTCGGATATCGTCTCAAGGATTTTTTTATGTGATTAATCTACCAAACTCAAAATGGAGGGGGAGTTGGATTGGTTTCTGATCGGATAAATAAAGAAAATGCAATTAAGCGGTTAAAATAAGTGATTATCAAAATAAGTCAATCTACTGTTTTCGGTTCTGGTTTATCACGGGTTTCTACCTTACCAATTTCCTAAGCGATTTCGATCTTTATTCGATTCCTATGTCAATTAACAACCTCAAAAGACATAAACTAGATTAACAATCCTATATTCCAAATTAAGCAAACGAATTAAGTTTTCGTGAATTAAGCAAACACGAATTATAAACGCGAATTAACGACAAAGCGACGTAACGGCGAATAAAAGCTAAGGATGCAATCATACGAATTTAATCAAAACAATTCTATAAACTAACAGATTAAGCAAAAGCAATTCATAGAATAGTGTTCAAAGAGAAACGAATTAGATTGATAAAGTAAAAACCTCAAAGTGTTGGAACGCGATTACAGCAGAATGACTCTATGGAATTAGCTCTCCATGGTTCTCCCAAAGCTCCGAATGTATTTTTCGTGAAAGTGTAACTAGGTGAACAGTAACACGAGTATTTTTCCTTTAAAAAGAAAGCAAATTCGGGTCATAACTCAACTGGGTCGAAAACATAACCCAGGCCCAATACATGATCCAACACTAAAATAAAATTCTAATGCAGTAACATCAAACGAAATTCTGGAATTTTGGGCTCTGTATCTGACTTCAACTCCAACGCGAAAGTCGTAGCTCTCTCTCTCTCTCTTAGCTTTCCGACAATTTTTAGAACGCCTCAAACGGATTCCCGGAACTCCAGTTATGATCGTTTCCATGCAGACTGCTAAAGCTGAAAAATAAGTGCGGAAATCAAATTAAGCCAAAAATAAAATAAAATATAAAAACAAAATAAAACATAAAAATAATCTAGATAAATTAAAGAAATGCCTAAGTAAAAATATAGGAGAAAGTGCAAAAATATGCACTGATCACTTATCAGGCTGGGAGCACTTAAGCGTCTCCCCATCGACACAAACCGTAGGATCTATGACATTTCGATATTAATGATTATAGGAATACCTTGACGAATATAATGAGAAAAAATTTTAGACAATGACAACGATAATTCTAAAATACAAAAGTGTACAGACAAGTGTTTGACACTGGTTGCCTTGTGGATTTTTTTTCAACCGGTACTAGTAATGTCTTGAAAACTCTTCGAATGGGGATAAAAAGAGACAATCTTCTTATAGCATGATATATTTGAGATCATAGCCTATATATAGAATGATAATCATTTAGAGTTCTCATTATTTCGAAATGGATTATCTTGACATCCACTAATATTTAAGCACATATTCAATTAAATAATTAATTATTATATATAATTAATTATTTTATTTACTTACTCTACCGATTAAGATTCTTATATATATATATATATATATATATATATATATATATATATATATATATATATATATATATATATATATATATATATATATATATATAATATATATATATATATATATATATATATATATATATATATATATATATATATATATATATATATATATATATATATATATATATATATATATATATATATATATATATATATATATATATATATATATATATATATATATATATATATATATATATATATATATATATATATATATATATATATATATATATATATATATATATATATATATATATATATATATATATATATATATATATATATATATATATATATATATACTGCTCTGTCCCGCTCATTACACGGGGTTGACCCAATCCATCTCTCCATCATGGAGGGCCTAGCTCATTGATCAGTTGTCGCGCGCGGATCAAAACGAGTGTTTTTGATGAAAACGTAATACAGTGACAATTCAACTTGGATATCGTTTAAAGGATTCTTTTATGTGATTAATCTACCAAATTCGAAATGGAAGGGGAGTTGGTTTGGTTTCTGATCGGATAAAAAAAGAAAATGCAATTAAGCGGTTAAAATAAGTGATTATCAAAATAAGTCAATCTACTGTTTTCGGTTCCGGCTTATCACGGGCTTCTACCTTACCAATTTCCTAAGCGATTTCGAACTCTATTCGATTCCTATGTCAATTAACAAGCGTAAAAGACATAAACAAGATTAACAATCCTATATTCCAAATTAAGCAAACGGATTAAGTTTTCGCGAATTAAGCAAACACGAATTATAAACGCGAATTAACGACAAAGCGACGTAACGGCGAATAAAAGCTAAGGATGCAATCATACGAATTTAATCAAAACAATTCTATAAACTAACAGATTAAGCAAAAGCAATTCATAGAATAGTGTTGAAAGAGAAACAAATTAAATTGATCAAGTAAAAACCTCAAAGCGTTGGAACGCGATTACAGCAGAATGACTCTAAGGAATTAGCTCTCCATGGTTCTCTCAAATCTCCGAATGTATTTTTCGTGAAAATGTAACTAGCTGAACAGTAACACGAGTAGTTTTCCTTTAAAAAGAAAGCAAATTCGGGTCATAACCCAACTGGGTCGAAAACATAACCCAGACCCAATACATGATCCAACACTAAAATAAAATTCTAATGCAGTAACTTCAAATGGAATTCTTGAATTTTTGGCTCCGAATCTGACTTGGACTCCTACACGAACGTCGTAGCTCTCTTTCTTAGCTTTCCGGCGATTTTTATAATGCCTCAAACGGATTCCCGGAACTTCAGTTATGATCGTTTCCGTGCAGACTGCTAAAGCTGAAAAATAAGTGCGGAAATCAAATTAAGCCAAAAATAAAATAAAATATAAAAACAAAATAAAACATAAAAATAATCTAGATAAATTAAAGAAATGCCTAAGTAAAAATATAGGAGAAAGTGCATAAATATGCACTGATCACTCATCACGCTAGGAGCGCTTAAGCGTCTCCCCATAGACACAAACCTTAGGATCTATGACATTTTGATATTAATGATTATAGGAATACCTTGACGAATATAATGAGAAAGATTTTTAGAAAATGACAACGATAATTCTAAAATACAAAAGTGTAGAGACAAGTGTTTGACACTGGTTGGCTTGTGGATTTTTCTCAACCAGTACTCGTAATGTCTTAGAAACTCTTCGAATGGGGATAAAAAGAGATAATCTTTTTATAGCATGATATATTTGAGATCACAACCTATATATAGAATGACAATCATTTAGAATTCTCATTATTTCGAAATGGATTATCTTGACATCCACTTATATTTAAGCACATATTCAATTAAATAATTAATTATTAAATATAATTAATTATTTTATTTACTTATTCAACCGATTAAGACTCTTATATATCACTATGCCAAAAAAGACCTTTAGCAGTGCTTTAAAGCACTGCCAAAAGTGGCGCTGCTAAAGGTAAAGGCAGCGCTTTTTTTCAATGAAAAAGCGCTGCTAAAAGCTCCCTTCAGCAGCACCTTTAGCAGCGCTTTTTTAGCCCTTTAGCAAGCGCTTTTGTAAGCGCTGCATAATTCCCCCAACCATCCCCCCCTTTAGCAGCGCTTTAAAAAAACGCTGTCTTAGACCCCTCCTTTAGCAGCGCTTTTGCAAAAGCGCTGCCATAGCCCACCCATTAGCAGCGCTTTTTACAAGCGCTGCCTTAGACCCCCCCCCCCCCCCCTTCCAAACCAATAACAGCGCTTTTGTAGCGTAATATTTGTGACCTTTAACAGCGCTTTTATGTAAAAGCGCTGTCTAATGTCCTAGATTTTAAAATTTTTTTGTTATAAAATATTCACCCTGTTTTGTATATTTTACCAACAACCTGCTTATATTACACAAACCTGCTTATAATTCAGGCCTTTATTTTAGCACTTTGGCCTTATAAATAAAATTCAAACTTTGGCCTTAAATATACAATTCAAACTTTGGCCTTATATGTACAATTCAAAACTTTGGATACATTGTAACTCATGACTTTGTTCATAAACATTTTAATATACACATAAACCTGTTTAAATATGTTACAACAAAATTCGATCCTCAGAATTACAACAACACAAATACATTCAATTCACACATAATTACAAGTCTTCCAATCCGATAACTCTATAAAATTCTCAACCCAAGAATAAATTGACACCATTCCTCTTTAATTTCTTCCAATTTTGCTTTCGTGTAAGTAGCGCACTTGAATTCATCATAATACTACATAATATAACAGATCAAATAAGATTTAAGTTTAAAACTAATTACTCAGATGAAGTATCGGATAATTATCAAAATGAATCATATAACTTATATAATGAATTGATCCATACCAGGACTGGAATCTCAAGTTGACTAGAAAGAATAATTTCCCTCATAAAGCGCAATACAAAATATCCACAGTCAATACCATTGCGCTGCCGAGGACACTGTAAATGGAAAAAACAAACGCATATTTAGAGCAATGTCACATAATAAATAAAGATATATAATTAAAGACAACAGTATATGTCATCACTTACGTATCAACAAAGTTCCTCAGATTTTCATATTTTGTTGTATCGCCATCCAATGAATCTATATAATACACTATTTCTTTCGTCGAATTAATTGTGATCAACAACCAATGTCCACTATAAAATAAGACAATAGTTTAGACGGAAATGTTATATATATAGAAAGGGAAAAATCGAACAATTATAATAAATGAATTTAGAATAAAATCTAACCCATGGCCAGTGTTATATGGCAACAAGAACAACTTCTCCGTAGTCGCGCGCATAAATCTCTGCACTGTGTACTCTTTGACTGTATCTGGTGACTGGTCTATTATACGTGAGTTGACACAGCTAGCAGATAAGAATGCGAATACTGAAGTCAATTCATTCGGGACCAATAACTTGTCATACAAGAACCTAAAAAAACATAATCAACATTAGAATATTAAGTTAAACGAGCAAATTTTAAAATGTTCAATTATTTAATAAAAATGGATCGAAGTACCTGATGTATGAATGCATAACACCGACGCCCAGTTCAGAATGGTTGAAAACCTGATCAAAATCCTCCTTAGCAATTGTTTCGGGATATTCAAAACTGAAAGTACCTGCCTCCATATGTATTTGACGGATGCCACCCTCAGGCACATCTGATGTTCCGACATATGTTTCAAGGCACATCCTAAATCGAGGAACAATTGCTTTTCTGGGAACCTTGGAAGTTTCAGGCATCTTACTCTTGCTGACTTGTTGCGACTGCTGATCATGAACCTAAAAGTCATATATAAGTTTAGTAATTAATATTGTATAACAAGATAGTCATGTAACTGTAGTAGTACCTGTTTCTTTGATGCAGCTGAATCGGTATCCCGCACAATAATTCTATCATCTTTTGATTTGGATTTTGTAGGAGTCTAAGATCATCATGTAAATAAGAAAATGTAGATGTAAGAATAACTTTCATGTATGAATCATAAAACATTTGAGTATTAAAAGGTTCAACCTACCTCATCATCTATGCAAATCAGATTTGCCGGCCATGCCACATACGATCCTACTGCGTCTCCCACCACTGTTGCGCCTGAAATATCATCTGGTATAGGCAACAACGCACTCCCCTCTAATGAAATATCAATAGATACTTTCAAAAATCCAGAAGGGAGCGGTTTGTGGTGAAGTAAGTCTCCCAGAAAGTTATGCACCTTTCCCTTGCCAACCATTCGATGAGTAGGTGACGATAAATATAGCCGGCAAAGTGAAATGCCCTAAACAAATAATGATCAGTTAATGTGTCAATTAAGTAAAGTGTACTAAATTAATTTCAATGTAATATATACAATTACCTCTGGAAGCTTCTGTGGACAACCGGTACTATCTTTGTCACTAGTAGCTCTACCCTCTGGAGCGCGTCTTTCCGCCATGTATCTCTCCTTATCCTTCTGTAATTCACGGATTTGCGCTTTCAATTCCTCCAAAGTCTCCATCACTTCTTTATTGGTTGGATTTTTTTTTCTTTGGCTGCTTATACAGTTTGGATGGAGTGACACCAAATCCCTTACCCCTCACACGTCCAGAATACTCAGGAATATTCAGCACCCGACTCAGTAAGCTCCTGCAATCATTGTCCTCGGCGGGAGTTATGGTATGGGACAGAGTCTCCTGAAATATACATAAAAACATATATAAATATATTACACACTTTTGATCAGTTACTGACAAAGATAACGTTGTACTTACACATTGTTCAAAGACTTGTTGAACTTCTTCCTGAACGACTCCATCTCGTCCCATACGGGCAGCCTTCCATACAACATGGTCCGGAAGAGATGTCGCATCACTCTTCTCCTCTTCCAACTATGCATTAAGACGGATAATAAAGCATTGTATCCTATTATATATACTTACTATTTTTTGTAAATATATTATATTAAAGCATTTATATGTACTTACTATTTTTTATTCTAATCGTGCATATCCCAACCAACCCTTTCTGTATGGATATGCGGGATTTGATGCCCGTTGACGATTTATGCCACTAACAACCTGAAAAAATAAGTTTATCAGAACTCCTGTACATGGAAGAAGTATATACTATTGGAAGTATATACCCGTTGACGATTTGATGCCCTTTCTGTACTTACTTCAAATTCTTTTGATCTTCGCTTTGCAACAAACGTCTCCCATTCTTCCTCCGAAATCAAATCTGCGTACTTCATCGGACGCTCTGAGTCAACAAAGTTTCCTTCAGAATCTTTTAGAAACTTGTTTGTTAAAAACGCTCTAAATCCCCTCAAGCGTTTTCCGGCCAATTGAATACAATATTTTCTCCTACGATCTTCAATATTGAAAGATCTCTGCAAACAAACACACATACATATAACATGTTAGTATATTTAATTTAAAGACGTAAATGTCAACAATAATTAAACAATTCCAATATTATACCTGAATCTCGGTCCAAATCTTATCTTTAGCCGGTTGTAATGAAACAATTCTCCAATTATCGCAAGTAATCGGAACTTGCGAACGTACAAGTGCTCCGATGTAACTTGTTAGCAACGCACCATTAGGCTCAACTAACTGGTCTTTTTCATTCCAATGGACATCATACTTTACTCCTTTATCTCTCGCACGGATGATTTTTTTTCATAATTGTTATGCCTCTTTTAATATCGCCTTCCACGTCTTTTGTTGTTTGTTTTCCATCATGTGATGTTTCCTTGTTGCTGGCCATAATATATATACCTGTAATTCAGAAAAACCAAAGTATCAAATGAATGACATGCAAATATGTAAATAACAAATATATACATAAGAAATGTGTAAATAAGAAAAATATGGTATAAATAAGAAATAACAAAAACATGGTATAAATAAGACATGTGTAAATAAGAAAAACATGTTACAAGTACCTTTAACATCTCTTTCTTTTTTTCGTTGTAACGGGGTTTACTTGTCTCTTAACAACACAGACAGATGGATTGATCCAAATTCCCTCGTTATGATCATTTCTAATATATGATTCGTCCGCTCTAATATTCTCATCTGGATCATCTATAATATAAGATTCATTCTCAACATAAACATCCCCCTTTTCTCCAATGTTATCATCGATTACTTTGTTGGAAAAAAGAACTATAGACCATTTCGTACTTGTCGGATCAGTGACATAGAACACTTGTTTAGCTTGCGTGGCTAGAATAAAAGGCTCATCTTTGTACCCCACCTTATTAAGATCCACTTTCAAAAAACCTGATTTATCCATTTGTATGCCACTATTATTTTCAACCCACTTGCATCCAAAGATAGGAATCCGAAACTTCTCATAATCAAACACCCAAATGTGCTCGATAACCCCATAATACGAGGAAATGTGCATTGCTTCGGCAAGCACGGTGACACCACTATTTTGCATTGTACTTTTATCATCTTGTTCCTTGGTATAAAATGTGTATCCATTAATTGCGTATGCGCTATAAGAAAACACATGCAAACTTGGACCATATGCTAAACATCTCAACCTTTCTGTTATTGAAGCGAGATCAGAATAAAACTTTGAAAAAATATGCTCCTTGAACCATGTTATAAAACTTCGATTGTGCTCACGTACTATCCAATTTTCATTTCTATTCAGATTTAAACCTCAGAGAACGTCCTTGTGCATTTCAACATACGGCTCAACCTCAATGTCATTGTGCAGAACATACAAATGCACTTGCTCCCGTTCATCCCTTGAAACTGTCACAACTTTATTTCCAATTAACTGTTTACCATCTACTTTTTCAACAACATGATATTTTGGGAGGCCAATGGATTGAATGTTGGACAAATATTCAGTACAAGACTCGATAGCTTCTTCAACAATGTATCGTTCAACAATACATCCCTCTGGTCGACTTTGGTTTTTCACATACCCTTTCAATATTTTCATATAACGTTCAACAGGGTACATCGATCTCATATAGGCAGGTCCACACAGTTGTGTCTCTTTCACAAGATGAACAACTAGATGTACCATTATGTCAAAAAATGATGGAGGAAAATACATTTCAAGCTCGCACAAAGTAATAACTATTTCTCTTTGCAATGTTGGTAAGATCGCAGGATCTATCACCTTACTACAGATTGACCTAAAGAAAAAACACAATTTAGTTATTGCGCCTCTCACTTTTTTTGGCAAAATAAAACGTATACCTATTGGTAGAAAGTGTTCCATTATAACATGGCAGTCATGTGTCTTTAAACTTTTTAACTTGAGGTCTTTCATAGAAACAAGTCTTCTAATATCTGAAGAGTATCCTTCTGGAACTTTAACTTCACTCAGAAACTTACACAGTATCTTTTTCTCCTTTCTAGATAGAGTATAAGCAGCAGGTGGTAGATATGTGCGATTTCCTTTCTTCAAGGGACCTAATTCATTCCTTATTCCCACTGCTACCAAGTCCTTTCTTGCTTTAAGGCCATCCTTAGACTTTCCTTGTATATTGAGTAACGTACCAATAACACTTTCAAATACATTTTTTTCAATACGCATAACATCAAGAAAATGTCTTACATACAAGGACTTCCAATACGGCAACTCAAACAAAATTGAACTCTTCTTCCACCCACGCGTGACAAGCATATGAGCAAAAGGCTTGCCAAACTTAGTACTCACATCTTTCACCTTTTCAAAAATTTGTTCGCCGGTCAATGTAGGTGGAGCTTTACGTTGTTCTGAATCTCCATTGAATGCTTTTCTCCACCCACGGTAGTGATGACTAGAATTTAAGAATCTACGATGACCAAGAAAGACATTCTTCTGACCAAATTCCAACCGCGTCCAATATGTGTTTTCTTCACAGATAGGACACGCACATTGACCTTTAATGCTATACCCCGATAGATTTCTGTATGTTGGGAAATCATTAATTGTGCCAAACACCATCGCCCTCAAGTTGAAACTTTCTTTCCTATATCCATCATAAACCTCCACACCGTTCTCCCACAAACTCTTTAAGTCTTCGATTAGAGGTGTCAGGTATACGTCTATGTCATTCCCTGGTTGTTTAGGGCCAGAAATTAACATAGATAACATCATGTACTTACCCTTCATACATAGCCATGGAGGTAGGTTATAAATCATAATAATTACAGGCCAGGTGGAATCTGAGATGCTCTGCAGACCATGCGGATTCATTCCATCAGTCGATAATGCCAAGCGAAGGTTTCTAGCTTCTTCTCCAAAATCAGGATAATCATTATCAATTTTCATCCACTTTGGTGAATCTGCCGGATGTCGATACTTCCCATCTACAATTCTATCATCTGCATGCCAAGTCAGGTGTTTTGCATCTGTTTCACTATGAAACATGTGTTGCACCCTAAAATTTGACCAACCGGTTCCCATATTTGGTTTATGGTTCGACGCATTTCGCAGTCGCATTCGCATATCGCATACAGTGCATTTTCTCATTCATACTGATTTTATCGGGATTACAACCCTGTTTTCACATTTCGGGTATTCCAGACCGGTTCGGATAATCAGAGGTTATTTTGAGGAGTCACGCGCTTCCTGGGTGTTTTCAGCTTACGCAGTGATTTTGGAGGTTCTCGGTGTCTGGGTTTACTGCTTGCTACGATCTGGTCTCGCGCACTCTTTTATGTTTGTTGTTTGCCTTTATTTGCATTTTTAGGATTTAATAGCCTTTTATAGATTTTAAATAGGTTTTATAGTTTTTTCTAGAATCTAAATAGATGATTCCTGGAATTTTTTGAGATAATAGATTTTTATGGATTTAATTGATTTTTTTTAGATATTAAATGTTTTTTAAATAGTTTTTAGTTTAATTTCTTTTTAAGAATAATTCATTTTTTAGAAAATGATTTTAATAAGAAAATTGTTTTTAGATAATAGTTTTTAAAAAAAAATGTTTTTAATAGGAAATGTTTTTACTAGGTTTTTAATAGGAAATTAATAGAGTTTTTTTATTAGTTTAGAAATTAATAGAGTTGTATAGGTTTAATCCTCTTTTTTTAGATTTAATATAGATTTAGGATTTAATTAGATTGATTTTAATCAGTTTTTAGATGTTAATTAGGAGTTCATTAGCCTTAAGTAGGTTTAGAATAGTCTTAATTGTAATTAGGCTTTAACTGCAGTTGTTAATTTTTGTTTAGTATTAATAGAATTTAATTAGAGTCTAATTCAGTATTAATTCATGTTTAAATCCATTAATCAGTCCGTTAGTCGTTATTGGGCCAATATCCAAAAAGCCCAGTCCAACTCGCGCCAGGTGTCGTCTATAAAGGTCCCCACGTGTGCATTTCAGACTCTCCATTCTTTCAGTCCATGTTTCACACTCACACAGAGCCACGTCTTCTCTCTCTCTTCTCAGAAGGCTGCCAACTCTGCATGCCACCCCCACGTGGCTCTCCCTCTCTCTTCCACCTCCACCACCACGTGGCCTCCATCCTTTCCCTCTCTCCCATGCGCGTTGACACGCGTCTTTCCCACTAACCCTCACCGGAGACATCGTCGGCTGGCCATGCAAACACACTGATGACATCACAAGAGAAATCCAGCGGCGGCGCACACGGCCAAGCACTCGCCGGAAAGACTGCATTTCGTCCTCTCTGTTCATCCTCCTCAATCAACTCCACCGACAAGCTAACCATAACTGTCATTGGACCACCGCAACAACCCCTCTAACTGTCACCGGAAAACCAAAATTACCGGAAAACTCCTCAATCCTTCATCTTTTCCCCAGATTTCTCATGAACTGCATCGGTCCTCATCTTCCTTTCGTTCAAGTTTCTCCCAGAAACAACAATGGATCTTCATCTGTGTTCATCTATTCATCAAGAACCTCATTTTTTTTCCAGAAAATCTGCATCCTTCGTTTTCGTCCAAGAACGTCTAAGAACTTCATCGTCTCCATATGATTCTACCCGGAAAGCTTCATATCGTCATCACTATCATCACGATTTCGCCAACAACCTTCAACCACAAGAACACACAATCTCCTTCAAATGATTTCCAGATCTCCAAAATTCTTCTTCAAGTTTCTTCAGAAATCCAACGACCTTCAAAGAACTTCATCATTCACCATTTTCCAGAATCTTCATCTGTATTCTTCAACATCCACCAATCTCCAGAAAGTTCATCAGTTTCACCAGATCCTCCAAACATCTTCATCAGATCTTCCACAAACCTTCATGCATGTTCATCAAACATCAAGAATCGTCGTCAAATCTTCATCTTGATCAGTGCAAGAAGATTGTAACCGCTTCCAGATTTCCTCTTCAGATACATCAACCTTTCAAGATTTGTCACCCGTTCAACAACGTTCAGCTTCATAAAACCTTCAAACGATCCATCCTCAACATACAAGCGTTGATCTCCGATTAATCCTTCATATCCGTCTTCGTTCACGATTGAACTCAAGCATCTCCGTTGCCAGCATTCATCAACAGGAATGGAGTTTTGTTCTAGATCTGTAGAAGAACACGTGAGAGAAGTTGGTTGAACAGAAGAAAAGATGTAGGCGAGAGGCTGAGAGAGAAGTTGAGATGGAGGTTTGAACAAGAGGAAACGAAGGAGACGAGGGAGAGTTTGGAGAAGAGAGGGAGAACGACGCATGAACAGTGGTGTGGAGACCTAGGTTTTTTGCTTCTGAGAAGTGAGGGAGGACTGGGTTGTGGTAGTGGGCCTCTAGGCCCAACGAGTTTTTTTGGGACAATACACCTTCCGTTTTTCTTCATTCACCCCCCTCCGTGTGTAGTTGGACTGGGCCCAGTAACGAGGCGTTTTGCTCACACCTCCGTTTTTGGCCATAAACCCCCCTGTTTTTTTATTTCCTTTTGTTTTCTGAATTTCTTTATGGGCTGGACCCATGAGCGGTTTTGCTGCATCTTACACCCCAGAAATCTGATAAACCCCCTTGCTGCATGTTTTCTTTTTTTTTTTCTCTTTTATATTTTTATATTTTTCTTGGAAATATTAAAAGCATATTATAGGATTTTATAGTTTTTATAGTTTTTATAAAATATATGGCTATTATCATAGATTTTTAAACATAGAATAATATAGGATTTTATTTTTCTATACGCATTTTCTTTAATATTTCTTAGAATATTTTCTAGTTGGAATTTAATTGCCATATTTTAGGAGTAGCGTATTATTTCCATTTTGCTATTGGATTTTTTCTCCTATTTTCGTTTCCATCTGACTTTATTCTCGATTTTATTTTTGGCTGGCCGTGTGACACGATTCAATTGGAGAATGATTTTCGATATCATTTCTCCATCTTGTCTTTGACACGGATATTAATACGCTACCTCTGAGAGTTCGATTTCTCGTATAAGTCGAACCATGACGCTCTAAGCGTCACATTGTTCTGGTTCGAGTGTCATCATCAAGATCCAGAGAGGAGGAGATTGGAATGGAGCTTGTGCGTGCGTCTGGAGCCCCGGAGCTGCTTCGTTCATCATCATTATCGTATTCAAATCTTCAGGCAACCAGCGAGTGTCGTGGGCTGCATCATCAGATACAAAGGAATTTCCAGCTGAGGAGTTTCTTCTTAGGTTCTTGCGTGCGTGTCCCAAGTTCCTTCCCGTTTAGGCGTAGGCCTGCTTCCTCTTTGTTCTCTCCCCGCGCGAGTGAATCCCTGTTTCCCTTCTCTTGCCCCGTGCAATTGAGATTCGTTTTCCAGTCGAACTACGTTAGCTCTGATCTCTCGTGCCCGACGAGAGTACGTAGGCATAGGATGCCGTATCCTAGCGAGCTCCCTTTTTTCCTTCCCCTTTTTTTTTTCTTCCGATTTTAGCTGTAGTAGGCTGAACTACAGCTGCTCTGATTTCTCATGTCTAATGAGAATATGTAGGCATAGGATGCGATATCCTAGCGAGCAGACTAACAACTAACCTCTCTGTTCTCTCGCTGCCGTGCGATCGAGACTTTCCCGCTAAAGACTGATTGTTTCCCTTTCTCTTGCCCTTGCGCATTTGAGACCAAACCGTAGCTCTAGTTCCCGTAGGTTCCCGTACCTTTCAAAACAACTTAATCTCTCACTCCTGTGTGATCGAGAACACCCTGTCTAGCCGTAGTTAGCATGAACTACGTAAGCTCTGATCTTCCATTCTGTGTGGAAGTACGTAGGCACAAGACGCGAAGTCTTGGCGAGCCAATTCCCTGTAGTTTCCCGAACTACGATGACTCTGACTTTCTCTCTTGAGAATATGTAGGCATAGAATGCGACGCTCTATCGAGTCAGTTTCCTCCCCGTTTAGATTTAGCAGCCGTAGATAGATTGTTTTGCATCCTTTAGACAAACCAAGCAAGCGTGGATCCCGTCGAGTACGACGGGCGTGAGGGGTGCTAATACCTTCCCCTTGCGTAACCGACTCCCGAATCCAGGATTTGGTTGTGACGACCATTCCTTTCCCGTCTTTGCGTTAGGTTTACTCTGAGCGTTTCCTTTCCCTCTTGTGGGATAAATAACGCATGGTGGCGACTCTTCTGTTCAGCCAGCGCCGATTTTCGCAGTAGCGACAGCTGGCGACTCTGCTGGGGACTCCAACGGTTCCCAGCTGCTGAGGACTGCGATGGTTCCTTATGCATGTGGGATCCAACGTCCCCTAAGAGAGTCAATCCTAGCGCTTGTTTGCTTGTCTATTGGGTGTTTATTATTTTTTGTATTGCTATTATCTGTTGCTGTTGTGCTGTTGGATGGGGGATGTTCCTTTGAGTGAGAAGCCAGACCCAGGCTTGAGTGCACCTTAGACTTAGAGTGGAAAGTAGTGGGTGCGTACATGCTTTGCATGTACTAGTGTCCTGCGAAATCCACACTCGGACGAGGTTCTTCTGGTTGACTTCTGGTTCAACCCATTGGGTTGAGTGGGATGTTGGTTAGTTGGATTGTCGATTCCGGGGACCGATCATTTGGGATTCAGCTAAGTGAGGCCTCTTCAGGATATGATGATGCCACACCTTCTGGGTATCGTATCATCAGTCTTGAAAGTCTGTGACGCTGATGACCGCATAGGATGCCGAACTTGTGTCAGTTTAGGTCCATACCCGTGAGTGGGAGGGTTTTGCAGGAAACTTGACTTCCAGCCTACCCGTTATTTGGTCTTCTCGTCAGAGCAAGCGTACTCCGTCAGCAGCGCAGCAGTATTCAGAGATTGTGTGGGGGCTGTGATCCCGTGTTTGCTGCATATTGTATTGCATTTGCATAAACGTGTTGCATCATATTGCATGTCATACTCCAGCTAGCCAGGGCTCTTATCCAGCCGTTGTTTTGATTCTGAAGGTGATTATCCGGTGATTGGCCTGAGCAACTGTTGATTGTTAGAAGACGACCAAGGGGTTGAGTAGATTTGAGCAGAATCGAGCAGCGAAGTCAGTTGAAGGTTATCAGTAGCTATGTCTGAAAGCAACTTCCAGTCTTCTAACACCTTGGCAAGGTTCACTATGACGACCAACCCTTTGTATGGTTCTACTTCCGAGGCAAACTTTCCGCAAGTGAACAACCTTACGGCTGACCAGCGTGTGCAGCCTCCTGTTATGGACCGAGATCGACATAAGCAGTTTGTTGTCCGCAATGAGCGTCCTCCTCCTGTTAACAATCAAGGTGTTGTTTTCCCTGTGATGAATCCACGAAGAGATATCCCAGTAGCCAGGACGGTAGACCCAAGAGCTCTTGAGTGTGATAGAAGACTCCAAGTGTTGGAAGAACAAATTAAAGCCGTGAAGGTCAAAGATGCTGATAACCTGAATGTTGCAGGCATGTGTTTGGTTCCTGGCCTAGTGTTGCCTTATAAGTTCAAAGCACCGATATTTGAGAAATACAGAGGAGATAGCTGTCTGAAGCAACATTTAGTGATGTTCTGTCGAAGAATGACGTTGTTTGTGCAAAATGACAAATTGATGATCCATTGCTTTCAAGATAGTCTGACTGGGGCATCTTTGCGTTTGTATATGCAGTTAGAAAGTAATCAGATTCGATCATGGGTGGATTTAGCCAGAGCTTTTTTGAAGCAGTATGATTATAACCTAGACGTAGCTCCTCATCGCATGCAGTTGCAAGAGTTGTCTCAAGAGGACAATGAACCCATCAGGAAGTATGCGCAGAGATGGAGAGAATTTGCCGCCAGAGTACAACCACCGCTTTTAGACCGAGAGCTAACAAGCATGTTTGTAGACTCACTACAGGATCCGTACCACGAAAGAATGCTTGGACTTCCGTTAAGTTTCTCTGACTTGGTAGTACTTGGAGAACGCCTTGAGCATGCCATCAAAATCGGGAAAATTCAGATTATTTCGAACGGTCAGGCTAGTGAAGCTGAATCTCTTTATGACTATCAGAATGAAGAAGGAGTTGCGATCAATGCAATCATGTCAGATGTTGAATGTGCTCAAGATGAGTTGTTGAAACCTGTTGGTTCTTCATCTTCTCAGAGATCAGTACCTCCTGTGTCTTGTTATGTTGGACAGACAACTGTGCATGGGGCACCCTACCAGGAACGTTATGTCACTTCTCTGGCAAATCAGCAAACTCGTGGTCGAGGTTATCAGAATCAGCGCCAGAATCAGAATCGACCTCGTAATAACTTGGAACGAAGGAATGCTCCTTTCCACCCAGTGCCTATGTCGTATAGCCAGTTGCTTCCATCTTTGATCCAGAGTTTTTTAGTGGAACCGAAAGCTCTTAAGCCTGTTCCAGAGCCTTACCCTCCTGGGTACAATCCCCACGTTTAGTGTGGCTACCATGGCGGATCCCCAGGGCATTCAACTGAAGATTGTAAAGCTTTTCAGGCAAAAGTACAACAGTTGATCGACCAAGAAGGATTTCTGTTTCGAGAAGGATTTCTGTTTGTTCATACCAACTTCTCAGCTGTCTAAGCTCGTAGATTCGGAGTTTGCTTTCGAGAAACCAGTGTTCCAGACAGGCAGACGTCCTCGGCATTGGCAGTCCTCAGACTTTTATATCATTTGCATTTGTAGTTTCTTTTCTGTTAGTTACTACTTGCTGTTAAACATTGTTTGTATCGAATGGTAATATTGATAAAGTGACTATGCATTTTTCTGAATTAATCATGTCGTTGTCGCTCATTTATTGCATTGCACTGACACTTGCATTTTACTCACTCCACTTTATCACTATGATTAGCAAAGATTGGAAGGAGGATGACGAAACTGAATACTCATAACCGATGATCGTAAGCGTTCAGATAAAACCTTGCCGATGACGTACAAGGCATTGTTTCAAATCCCCCAAACACTGGAGATATAAGGAGTTAGTCCCTTGTTAACCACTTCGAGCCAGGAAGTAGAAGTTTTTTCGGACTTTTAAACCCTCACATCTTAACCCGGGGCAGGGTAGTTGTCAGTTAGCTTGACCGAGCATTCAAGTCTTACAGAGGAGTGTTGTCTTTCGAGGACCAATTACAGTTTATGCCTATCAAGAGGTCGCATCTTGCCAACCACAATGGTTAAACCTCACCAACCAGGAGTGAGACAGTTACAATCCTTTCGGAGCAATCAAGACAATCAGTGTCACACGACTTGTTCGAAAAAAAAAAAAGAATAAGAAAGCCCGCTAAGTAAAAAGAAATGAAAAAAACTGGAAAGTTAATACTTAGGCAAAAATTAGGGCATCCCGCTGGACTTCAAAAGAAAAATCGAAAAAAGAACTCAAAAGGAGTTAGTCCAGGCAAAAATTAGGGAATCAAAAGAATCCCCAGTGAAGTCACCAAAGTTGTGTAGATACAGACACCGAAAACAAAAAGGAGTAACTGTCACTCCGAAACCTTGTGAGTTCCTTAACTATGGTCCTTACCATTCAACATACCTCTATAAGAGGCGAGCGCTCGAGCCAAGTTAACTGAACTGTAGGATCGGAGATCATCACGTAGAAGGGGCGGGTACAAATCATAATTTGAGCCAAATATCCTTTGTTTCACGAACCGTGAACCCGACCACGATACAACCCTTAAAAGACCTAATTGAGGTAGGGTTTATTCTGAAAGCGCATTACGATAAGGTTGAGTAACCCGAATCCTTCTTGATTCGCTAATCATATCCTTGTTGTATTTTTCACTGATTATATCAGCACTACGTTTGTACTCTGGTTCATTATTCAGTCACAATCATGACACATAAATGAGTGACAGCACAAAATTTTTTAAAATCTGCATGAGCACTGCATTAAAATTACCATTCGGGATTAAACAATTTTACTTGCAGGTCAGTAGTTGACATGAAGGAAATTCCAACAGGGAATAATCAAACGGGACTGAATAATCCAGCAGTCGGGATCAAAATGGTGTATGTTGTGAAACCCTGTGAATCCGGGGCATTGACTTTCAGTGAGTTCAGAATCAGTTAGTCTGAGGACCAATCCCGAAGCCTCAGTTGATCAGGGGCAGTTTATTTGAGAAGCAGTTGATCAGAATGAATCTTCTCGAGTGCCAATCAGGGGAAATTATACAGAATGCGGTGATTTAAGGGCAGAATCTTCCAGTGTGTGATCAGATCAGGTTAAGTCGCTTGTACGCTCATCCTGGGGCAAGTCACTTCAGAGATAGTGAGACCAACTGGGTTGATAATTGTTGGATTGAGGTTGAATCCTTTTGACGTATAGATACCGGGGCAGGTAATCTCGAGGTCGTCTCGTAGCAAGCTGTTCAGAGTGATACTCACAAGAGTTAGATTGGGGCAAGTTAAGTTGTACTGGGGCAAGCTATTCAAGCAAGTCTGTTTATCCCCAGCCAGAGTTGAGTATCGGGGAATCGTGTCGCTACCTCCATCAAAAAACCGTAACCTTCCGAAAAAGGTCTTGTTGTCCGTGGATCGTTATCCTACAATAAAACCTGTTACGTGTCAGAACTTTGTAACCAGGTCATTTTCCAAAGTCTAGTTCTCGCCTGGTAAACCGGTAACCAGTTCTCGTCTGGCCCACATTTCTGTAAATACCAATTCTCGTCTGGTACTTGTTATTTTTTCAACTAGTTATCGTCTGGCCAACCTTTCCGTAAACATCAGTTCTCGTCTGGTGTGGTTTATTGTTGCATCAGTTCTCGTCTGGTGCATGTTACCTTTTAACCAGTTCTCGTCTGGTCATCAATTCTCTAACCTGTTTGTTACATCAGTTCTCGTCTGGTGTCCGTTATTGTTACCAGTTCTCGTCTGGTCATCACGTCTTTAACCTATTGGTTGTATCAGTTCTCGTCTGGTGCATGTCAGCTTGCAACTAGTTCTCGTCTGGTTTTCTTTTTCTTAACCCATTTTCCAGTCAGCCCCGTCTGATGTTCAAACCATAAATCAATTCTCGTCCGATAACCTAATCTATTTTGCTATCAGTTCTCGCCTGGTAGTCCATCCTTGAATGCTAGTTCTAGTATAGTATTTTCCCTATTTTCCATTTTGTAAATAACCAATTCTTATCCTTAAACCAGAAAAAGCCTAAAAAACTATCCGACACGGCAATTCCCAGTGACTCGCATGTTGTCACATTCCCCGATACGAAGCTCGATTGATACCAGTTCTCCGATTAAGGTTCTGCATTCCTTATGGATTTTTGATTAAAACAGGAGTACTTTTCCTCAGCAGATCGGAAGTCACGTATTATCCCCGGGAGAGATGAGATTGTCTTTTATCCCGCATCCGAGTAGGATCAAGAGTATCCTCAGCAGAAAGATTGATGTCTGGGACAGAAGGGGCATTCCCAACAGTGAGCTGTATACAATCGACCCCAGTTGGTTTATCCCTACAGAGTCCAGGGTACCAGTGGTTTAGAAAGAATATCGCCGTGCAGGGCAGTCCTTCCCTTTTCCAGCATTTATTTTGCTGAGAGGATTCTGTGATAACCGGTGACTCTCCGTGGAGTTGACTTTGCT
Organism: Lathyrus sativus; assembly: GCA_963859935.3. Lineage (NCBI taxonomy): Eukaryota > Viridiplantae > Streptophyta > Magnoliopsida > Fabales > Fabaceae > Lathyrus > Lathyrus sativus. Next base: position 295,398,581 of record OZ012738.1, on the reverse strand, counting down.
TCCGGCATTTATTTTGCCAAGTGGTTTTGGACCTGGTGTTCTCTGGCAGCTCGAGCCTGCATTTACATTTGCATATATCGTCATACTTGCATTTATACAAACACATAGCATCTCCCTGCCGTATGAGGCCTAGCATCTATCAAAACATGTGCATATTATTTCCATGTCGTGTGGGACATTGCATTATTTTCAAACATACGCATTTCGAAACATAGACCAGGTTGGTTACCTCTTGGCTTTCGAGTATGTTCCCCTGCAGAGTTGTTTGGTTAAGCTTCTCTTCACCCACAACGGAGTGATTTCTTCATATTTGGTTGTTACGTCGGCACTGAAAAAAAGAAGAAGAAGAAAAATTGGCATATATCAAACCTCTGAAGCTGCCGCCTATTGTCGAAGATGGGTGCCTGGCAGTCGATTCAGAAATTCCCCAGGAGAGTTTTTCTCAGGTTCGCCGTGAACTGTGAGATGACAAGATTTGATCCCATAACAGATGGGAGTCAAGGTGTTTGCTTTTTGAAGCATTATTTCGAAGATTCAGTACCTGTGGCGTCACATGGGTGATTGACGAAAAGAAATTTATCAGATAATTGACTAGTTGTTGCTGTAACAACCAGACCTCAGTTCGTTGGAAGCTATTCCTCAAGCAGTGCGCAGTTTATTTCTGCAGTTGGCAAATTTCAGGGTTTCATTTGTATTCAACCGTCTTCTACCTTTGAATGTTTGAAAGCTGCTCGCTCTTCAACCATTCAGGTCCAAGCCGCTTGAATAGGGGCAGCTGTTGCACCCTAAAATTTGACCAACCGGTTCCCATATTTGGTTTATGGTTCGACGCATTTCGCATTCGCATTCGCATATCGCATACAGTGCATTTTCTCATTCATACTGATTTTATCGGGATTACAACCATGTTTTCACATTTCGGGTATTCCAGACCGGTTCGGATAATCAGAGGTTATTTTGAGGAGTCACGCGCTTCCTGGGTGTTTTCAGCTTACGCAGTGATTTTGGAGGTTCTCGGTGTCTGGGTTTACTGCTTGCTTCGATCTGGTCTCGCGCACTCTTTTATGTTGGTTGTTTGCCTTTATTTGCATTTTTAGGATTTAATAGCCTTTTATAGATTTTAAATAGGTTTTATAGTTTTTTCTAGAATCTAAATAGATGATTCCTGGAATTTTTTGAGATAATAGATTTTTATGGATTTAATTGATTTTTTTTAGATATTAAATGTTTTTTAAATAGTTTTTAGTTTAATTTCTTTTTAAGAATAATTCATTTTTTAGATAATGATTTTAATAAGAAAATTGTTTTTAGATAATAGTTTTTAAAAAAAAATGTTTTTAATAGGAAATGTTTTTACTAGGTTTTTAATAGGAAATTAATAGAGTTTTTTTATTAGTTTAGAAATTAATAGAGTTGTATAGGTTTAATCCTCTTTTTTTAGATTTAATATAGATTTAGGATTTAATTAGATTGATTTTAATCAGTTTTTAGATGTTAATTAGGAGTTCATTAGCCTTAAGTAGGTTTAGAATAGTCTTAATTGTAATTAGGCTTTAACTGCAGTTGTTAATTTTTGTTTAGTATTAATAGGATTTAATTAGAGTCTAATTCAGTATTAATTCATGTTTAAATCCATTAATCAGTCCGTTAGTCGTTATTGGGCCAATATCCAAAAAGCCCAGTCCAACTCGCGCCAGGTATCGTCTATAAAGGTCCCCACGTGTGCATTTCAGACTCTCCATTCTTTCAGTCCATGTTTCACACTCACACAGAGCCACGTCTTCTCTCTCTCTTCTTAGAATGCTGCCAACTCTGCATGCCACCCCCACGTGGCTCTCCCTCTCTCTTCCACCTCCACCACCACGTGGCCTCCATCCTTTCCCTCTCTCCCATGCGCGTTGACACGCGTCTTTCCCACTAACCCTCGCCGGAGACATCGCCGGCATGCCATGCAAACACACTGATGACATCATCAGAGAAATCCAGTGGCGACGCACACGGCCAAGCAATCGCCGGAAAGACTGCATTTCGTCCTCTCCGTTCATCCTCCTCAATCAACTCCACCGGCAAGCTAACCATAATTGTCATCAGACCACCGCAACAACCCCTCTAACTATCACCGGAAAACCAAAATTACCGGAAAACTCCTTAATCCTTCATCTTTTCCCCAGATTTCTCATGAACTGCATCTTCCTTTCGTTCAAGTTTCTCCCAGAAACAACAATGGATCTTCATCTGTGTTCATCTATTCATCAAGAACCTCATTTTTTTTTCCAGAAAATCTGCATCCTCCGTTTTCGTCCAAGAACGTCTAAGAACTTCATCGTCTCCATATGATTCTACCCGGAAAGCTTCATATCGTCATCGCTATCATCATGATTTCGCCAACAACCTTCAACCACAAGAACACACAATCTCCTTCAAACGATTTCCAGATCTCCAAAATTCTTCTTCAAGTTTCTTCAGAAATCTAACGACCTTCAAAGAACTTCATCATTCATCATTTTCCAGAATCTTCATATGTATTCTTCAACATCCACCAATCTCTAGAAAGTTCATCAGTTTCACCAGATCCTCCAAACATCTTCATCATATCTTCCACAAACCTTCATGCATGTTCATCAAACATCAAGAATCATCGTCAAATCTTCATCCAGATCAGTGCAAGAAGATTGTAACCACTTCCAGATTTCCTCTTCAGATACATCAACCTTTCAAGATTTGTCACCCGTTCAACAACGTTCAACTTCATAAAACCTTCAAACGATCCATCCTCAACATACAAGCGTTGATCTCCGATTAATCCTTCATATCCGTCTTCGTTCACGATTGAACTCAAGCATCTCCGTTGTCAGCATTCATCAACAGGAATAGAGTTTTAGATCTGTAGAAGAACACGTGAGAGAAGTTGGTTGAACAGAAGAAAAGATGTAGGCGAGAGGCTGAGAGAGAAGTTGAGACAGAGGTTTGAACAAAAGGAAACGAAGGAGACGAGGGAGAGTTTGGAGAAGAGAGGGAGAACGGCGCATGAACAGTGGTGTGGAGACCTAGGTTTTTTGCTTCTGAGAAGTGAGGGAGGACTGGGTTGTGGTAGTGGGCCTCTAGGCCCAACGAGTTTTTTTGGGACAATACACCTTCTGTTTTTCTTCATTCACCCCCCTCCGTGTGTAGTTGGGTTGGGCCCAGTAACGAGGCGTTTTGCTCACACCTCCGTTTTTGGCCATAAACCCCCCTGTTTTTTTTTTTATTTCCTTTTGTTTTCTGAATTTCTTTATGGGCTGGGCCCATGAGCTGTTCTGCTGCATCTTACACCCCAGAAATCTGATAAACCCCCCTGCTGCATGTGTTCTTTTTTTTTCTTTTTCTCTTTTATATTTTTATATTTTTCTTGGAAATATTAAAAGCATATTATAGGGTATTATGGATTTAATATAGTTTTTATAGAATATATGGCTATTATCATAGATTTTTAAACATAGAATAATATAGGATTTTATTTTTCTATACGCATTTTCTTTAATATTTCTTAGAATATTTTCTAGTTGGAATTTAATTGCCATATTTTAGGAGTAGCGTATTATTTCCATTTTGCTATTGGATTTTTTCTCCTATTTTCGTTTCCATCTGACTTTATTCTCGATTTTATTTTTGGCTGGCCGTGTGACACGATTTAATTGGAGAATGATTTTCGATATCATTTCTCCATCTTGTCTTTGACACAGATATTAATATGCTACCTCTGAGAGTTCGATTTCTCGTATAAGTCAAACCATGACGGTTTAAGCATCACATTGTTCTGGTTCGAGTGTCATCATCAAGATCCAGAGAGGAGAAAATCGGAATGGAGCTTGTGCGTGCGTCTGGAGCCCCGGAGCTGCTTCGTTCATCATCATTGTCGTATTCAAATCTTCAGGCAACCAGCGAGTGTCGTGGGCTGCATCATCAGATACAAAGGAATTGCCAGCTGAGGAGTTTCTTCTTAGGTTCTTGCGTGCGTGTCCCGAGTTCCTTCCCGTTTAGGCGTAGGCCTGCTTCCTCTTTGTTCTCGCCCCGCGCGAGTGAATCTCTGTTTCCCTTCTCTTGCCCCGTGCAATTGAGATTCGTTTTCCAGTCGAACTACGTTAGCTCTGATCTCTCGTGCCCGACGAGAGTACGTAGGCATAGGATGCCGTATCCTAGCAAGCTCCCTTTTTTCCTTCCCCTTTTTTTTCCCGGTTTTAGCTGTAGTAGGCTGAACTACAGCTACTCTGATTTCTCATGTCTAATGAGAATATGTAGGCATAGGATGCGATATCCTAGCGAGCACACTAACAACTAACCTCTCTATTCTCTCGCTGCCGTGCGATCGAGACTTTCCCGCTGACGACTGATTGTTTCCCTTTCTCTTGCACTTGTGCATTTGAGACCAGACCGTAGCTCTAGTTCCCGTAGGTTCCCGTACCTTTCAAAACAACTTAATCTCTCACTCCTGTGTGATCGAGAACACCCTGTCTAGCCGTAGTTAGCCTGAACTACGTAAGCTCTGATCTTCCATTCTGTGTGGAAGTACGTAGGCACAAGACGCGAAGTCTTGGCGAGCCAATTCCCTGCAGTTTCCCGAACTACGATGACTCTGACTTTCTCTCTTGAAAATACGTAGGCATAGAGTGCGACGCTCTATCGAGTCAGTTTCTTTCCCGTCTAGATTTAGCAGCCGTAGATAGATTGTTTTGCATCCTTTAGACAAACCAAGCAAGCGTGGATCCCGTCGAGTACGACGGACGTGAGGGGTGCTAATACCTTCCCCTTGCGTAACCAACTCCCGAATCCAGGATTTGGTTGCGACGACCATTCCTTTCCCGTCTTTGTGTTAGGTTTACTCTGAGCGTTTCCTTTCCCTCTTGTGGGATAAATAACGCACGGTGGCGACTCTTCTGTTTAGCCGGCGCCGATTTTCGCAGTAGCGACAACATGCGTCTGAATCTCGGAATTATAGGAAAGTACCATAATACTTTTGCTGGTGACAACTTTTTCTTATACCGAGATACACCGCATTTAGGACACTCGTTTAATGATGCATATTCATTTCGAAACAAAATGCAATCATTTGGACAAGCATGTATCTTATCATAGTTCATGCCAATAGAGCATAACATTTTTTTAGCTTCATAGGTTCGATTAGGAAGAACATTATCCTCCGGAAGCATCTCTTGAAGTAGGGCTAACAACTCTGTGAAACTTTTATCCGACCATCCATTACCCGCCTTTAAATTGTACAACTTTAATACCGCGGACAATCTTGTGAAAGTAGTGCAACCTTTATACAACGGTTTCTCTGCATCGCTTACCAACCTCTCAAACATCTTGGGACAATCTTGAAGATCTTCTTCAAGTGCTTCTGCAATCTCTTCGACTCGATCACAATCATATGTATCTCTGCCATTGTCCTTTGAAGCACATGTCGTATTATTGTCATACCCCAAATTTGTCCTACTTTGGTATTTAATAAAAGTCCTACTGCCACAGGACTTCTGGCCATGATCCTCTAAAGTTTCGTTATAGAGACTTTGTATGTACTCATTATGGTTATAATGTGCCTCCAGCCCCTTATACCCAAGCTCATGTGTGTCCTCGTTCTCACAATCAGACAGACATGATACAATGGCGTCAAATACATGATTGGATCCATTTCGCAACACAATTGTTGGAATTTAAACTCTGTTCCAATTTGGTTACAAACTTCCCTAAGGTTGTTTAAGCCTCACAACAAGTGGTTCGTATGATCTGCCCTTAACTCAAGTTGTTCAAAGATATTTCGTATGATGCTTCTAGACACGGTCGATTTAGCTTCAAGCCTTGCTCGAATTGACTGTAAGCGTCAAGCTATATTTGGATTCTAAATTAGTTTGTGACAAACTTAGATTTAGTTCGCAAATTGCAAGTCTTGTTTCAGCGGGATCAAATTATGATCATTCATGTTTCTAAGATACAGTCAATTCACCCTCCGGCCGTACTTGTACTAGTTGAGAGTTTCAAGCTATGCCAATTAGTAGCAAGTTTGGATTTAAGCGTTCAAACATCAAGTTATGATCAAATGAGCCAGTTTTCTAGAGTCAATTTGTTTAATACATAGTTCATTTCATTTTAAAGGGTCGTGGCATGGTCATAGTATATGGGATTTACAAAATCATAAAGCTCATAATGACTCTACTGATTGGCATCATCTCAAGTAAATGTGACATATCAGTTCATTCATCTTGCTTGAACACGTGGTGTAATTTGTTACATAAGCTTGATGCATCTGTCAATGAACCATCATCGATAAAAATGGTTTTAGAGCCTATTCTGAAAGCAGTATTTCAGAATGGACCTGATAACAAGACAATCTGGTTATGGAACCTGGGTCTTGAGCTGCTCAGTGACAGTGTTTCACAAAAGTGCAGAGAGATAAACAGTATAGAAATTGGACTTTCTTCATCTGGAAAAAGCTCTTGGAAGCAACACCCTATTAGGTGGCTGCCATGGGATATCAGTCGATTGGACATTTACCTGAGTATGATTTTTGCACTCATTCGTCAAGCATCGGGGACAACAGTCACTTGTGATCATAGAAGTCATGTTTATGATGCTGCCTTAAATTCATTTATATATATTCTGAAAGGAGTCATACTGGACTTGGAAAGTCCATCTACCAATTATGATGGTGTGATAGGGTGTTTGGACATGTTACTAACATTTCTGGAAAAAAAGTATGTGAAGATTTGTACTCAGATGGAAGTGAAAATTATGATTTGTATTATATTTCCATTCAGTTTATAGAAGCTATCACAAAAAGTACAAGTTTTCTTTAGACATAAAGTACATGAACGACATACAATCAATTGATCATAACAAACACCTAAAGTTTTTGACTGTCAACTGTATTTCTTATATGGACAAGGTTTCGGCATTGGTATTTGGTAGTATTTTACTTCCAAATGATGGTTCAGTTAACATTAAAATCCCAGCAATCAGACTGCATTTCACAAGGGATGTCTGAATATTTCAAATTAATTTGTTCTTCAAGTGATTCGCTGGATGATCTTGTCACCTGTACTGGCCTCTTTTACCAACATGTTGAACCAATTTACTTAAATGTATGGATGGCAGTGGCTCAAGGTCTGAATTACCGTGTCTCCAATGCCGCAACACCGTCATTCTCGTTTAAGTGACCTGTATCAAACCAATTGAAACAAAGTATATGGCATAGCTTTTAATCAAAAGGGCCATTGTGAGAAGGGTCATCAGTTCAGTAAGAATGAAACAAGCTTGCACCGGCAGCAGCCAACGCTTTAAAATTCAAATCTGCCAAGGGACGAAGACGAACAAATCATGACTTCAGAGCTGCATACATATTCGGTTCATTACAAACTTTCCATGAACAGAAGAGGAGTGCATCTGAAAGAGAACAGGTGAAACTATTATTCGAGCCAAGAAAAACGAAACAACAGCAAATCTAAAAAACCACACCTCACAATTGCCAAAGGTACCTGCATAATTTGTACGATATCCCAAACGCAGCAAACATCATCCTTATCTCTTCAAAACAAAACAAAGATGCATTAAATTCAAAGAAAAAAGTATCATCTACAAGGTATCACCAGTTCCATCATCAACTATAACAGAAATGAGTCCAAAAGGATGCAGTCGCCATTTCAAAAATTGCTTCAATACAGCAGCTTCATGACCTTTTGATCGCCACTGTACACTACTTGGACTCGGTTTAAAAAAAAAACTCTTGAGATTGCTTGCCAAGTTCTACAGGAAATTCATTTGTCACGGTCAAATACTCCCTCAATGTAAGCTTTACGGTTCGATTACGACTACGATAACCTGCACACATACATGAGATGAAAAGATGTTAGTATGACCTATGTAAGCGAGAGTCATGACAGATTTCAGGATTTGGCCAAGTTACGAAACAACCAATTTGAGACAGCAGCAGAATTCCAAGATCATGAAGTAATCATGGGATAAAATTATGAGTAAGGGAAGAAGCTATACACAATACTGAGTCTTATGCCTAACAGTGCTTTTCATTTTCGCTCCAAGCTCCGCTTTCATTAAAGAGCAGCACGCAAATCGACTTCATGGATGGATTTTCGATTGCGACTTCTTAGTGTTCGTGTCTAGCTCCCACCTCAAGTCCTCTATAAACTACCAAAATCACAAGACACCTTTGAAGCTCCTTGTTTTCACCATAACCACCATGGAAAACCAAAGATGCAGAGAATTCAAAGAATAGTCAAAACTACCAGGCTATAGCTCGTCGCATATTCTTTACGCAAGCTTCGTCCTCCGACTGACAGCGGCCGTACATACCTCGCATTCAACAAAACCAGCTGCAATTAGTCCACAATGCAAATACAACAAGATAACCACATAAAAAAACAACACGAAAGAAACAAGGCAAGAAATGTTTGGTTTTCAAAGACAACACAACACACAACACACAAATTTGAACCATAAAAGAACAATATGCATCATTTACCACATATGGTTCTCTAACTCTGCAGACAAAACCATGAACTCCATAAAAGTTTCTCTCAGAACCAACTGCAGCAGCTTCAATAGATGTGTCAGAACCAACAGCCAAATATGATTCATTTCACTATTCCAGGTCACAATAATCAACAGTTGCATATGTCTGATAATCAAATTCGACTTCAGTTGTTACAAAGCCTCAACATCAACAAAAACAATAGCATTTTCCAATTCATGATCAACCAATCGATGTGCGACCATCTTGCAGGGTGGTTCCTGCTAAATGTTATGAGGATTGTAGTTTCGACAGGGATGTCATCATAATCTGTCATCGATATTTTCACACTCTACCATAACTTGTGTCGGCAGTATTCCGCAAAACGTTGGTTCACCATAACCTGCCCAAGAAGAGGTATGCTATCAGCACTGAACAATATGTTGACAGGAATTCTTGAAATTCTTTTGAAGCCCCAATCAGGATAAAGCGGAAAAGAAACTAATAAATTATAAAGCATACAAAAATATGTTTGGATTTACCGTTTGCACTCGTGTTCAGAAGCTTTAGATTCAAGGATGAAAGTTATGGATTATACACAAGTCTTTTTGTCTGATGAGAAATTAACAGAAATGGTAGATGTAAACCACAAAAGTTTTTTGACTCCCAAACATGTCCGGGTTGCCATCTGTTGTGATTTTCATCAACGACGTAAGTCTATAATGAGCTTTGGCCGTTAGCTGTTGCTGAGATGACGGTTGGAGTTCAAATTTTGGATAGCCGAACCTGTTAAACAAAATACAGTTAGTGATATACCCTGACAATAACAAGCAAATTCGACACAACTCATATTAAACTAAAAGCAGAGGCAGAAACAAATCCGAAGTTAAGGGCATTAAGTTTAAAACTTAAGGAATTTCACACTTATCCTTATTTTGTCATTGCAGAAATTTCTTAATTTGTGAAGCCAAAACTCCAAAATTTGGCTGATACACAAATCATTTGAATTGTAGAAATTGCTATGAGAATGGTGTCCCTGCTGTAAACAATTGTTACCTGCATCATTCCAAGATTTCAAATTAGTGCAGAAATAAAATTCAAAAACGCCAGGTCATTCAAAACATGTGTGTTATGATAAGAAAAGAAAGCAAAATCAGATTAGTGGGGACCATTTTTTTTTAAATATCACAAAATGACGAAAGAGACACAAAATCATAAGGTAGCAGCAAGTAACACATGATAATTTCACTGATATGGCAAGACATTTTAGGCATCTACGAAAGAGGTTACAGGACTTGCAAAAATGGAGATGCCAACAAAATTCAACCCTAGACAAACCCTAAAATTTGGGCATTTAAATAGACTCTCCCTTTCATTCATTGGGGGGGGGGGGGGGGGTAACAGAGACAGAAAGAAAAAAACCTAACGTTATTCTGTTGAAATCAATATCCTAACCTTCACTAAAGCTTCAAATGAGATTTCTTCTTAGAGATTCACCCTGAAACTCTAAAGAATAGAAGTTTAGCCCTCATCAGTGGAAGACGAAAGGAGCAGGTAGCGGTAGGGGAAAGAATAGAAGAAACAGGGATAAGAGATTCGCATCACCTGAAGTAATCGTGTATCGCTGAAATCAGAAGCGGTCGGCAGAAATCTCTTCACTCCATTAGGGTAACCATTTTATTCCTCATTATCTTTGTTGAACTCTTTCTACCTTGATGTCTGTTCTGCGTATGCCTTAGAACTGTAAGATTAGGGTTTGCATCATGTTCATTTCATGTGTCGTTGTTGTAATTTCGTTTTATGCTGGAAATCATGGATGTTGTTCCCGCGAGGACCATGTCTTCAGCTCTTTTGAAATCCTCCATGTTTGACAATAGAGTTGAGAACTGAAAAGAAAATGATTGATTCTGAGAAGAGAGATGGAGTCATAGTGAAGATGGTTGGTGAGAATAAAAGGATAATGTGAAGAGGAGGGGACTAACGCGTTAAAAGGGGTCTGGGAAAGGATTAAGCAGAATGTAATTCGTTTTTGTTTGTTTTATGTGTTTTGTTCCAAAGCATTAATAGTTTGGTATTTCAAGTACTGATGGTGCATTGCCCAATTTTTTCTTGCCTGCCATTAGATTTAAATGCATGTGGCGTGTCAGTCTTGGGAAGGGAAATAGTCAGTTAAAATTAAGACATCAACAACTAGGGTTTAGGCTTTGCTTCTTCACTAGTCAAGTGGGGAACCGGGTTCTCCATGACCCGAATTTTGGAAGCCAAAAGGCTCAAATTATGGGCTTTATTGCCCTTGTTAGTGAAGCTGGCCCATTAATTTTTGATCACCTGAAAGTTTTTTTTAAGAAAAATATTGCACTATCATTTAGTTTAATTAAAACTTAATTGGAACTTAATAAGAGGTTTTTTTTCAGAGGCTAGTTATTAATGTGATTAGTAATATTGTTAATATTACTAATAATTTTTTTTAGTTTTTTTTTATATATATTTGATACTTGTTTTACAATTTAATTTCATTTAGATTTTATTTTATCAAATCTATTTCTTTTCTAAATTCAAAATATTTTATTTATTAAAATAATAAAATTTCTTTTCTTGAATTTAATGAAAGTGGTGGACCCTTGGGGTCTAGCATCCCTTGAGTCCTTGAACAACCGCTCTCGAGGCGCACGCCTCTGAGTTGTGGTTGTTCCGTCTGTCGGTCTTTAAATTGTTTTTCATTCAATTTAATTGAAATTTCCAAAAGATATTTTTAATTACTTTTAGATATTTTTATAAGAAAATTCAAATTATTCTAAAAATATATATATATTTCAAAATTGTTACTAAATAAATATTTTAACTTGTAGAAAGCTATACTTTATTAGTTAAGTTAAATATTTTTCTAAGATATTAAACCTTTTTTTTTCAAAACAATTAATTATAATTAGTTTTTTTTCTCAAAATCTTTTTATAAGCAATTGATTAATTAATTTTTATATGAAAATTAAAACTATTTTTCTTAATTAAATTAAACAATTTTCCTAAAAAATTTCAAAATAATTAAATTCTTGGATCTCGCCTTCCTTGAATTTTTTAAGCGACTGCTCTCGAGGTGCACACCTCGAGTTATGACCCTTTCGATCTTATTTTCTAAAATACATAGCGCGCCTAGTCCGAGTACGCTAATATTTTCAACTTATTTTCATAATTAAATCACGAAATAATCGAGTTCTTGGAGTCGCACATTCCTCGAATTCGAGAGGGACTACTATTGAGGCGTACGCCTTGAATGATGTGTCGTTCGAATTTTCGTTTCTAAAATACCTCCCTTAATTATTTGGACAAATACTTCCACTAATCCAACAAATACCACTTCATAGTTAATGGTATGAAAAAGGATGTCGTTGGGATCTAGTATTCCAACGATACCTAGACTAATTGATTACGAGGCCAACGTCTCGTTTATCGAATAGTCGTCATCCCTCCTAAACATACAACCTTTTCTAACCTCGTTCCTCACCTTCATACGGTCGAGTCCAAACCCTAGTATGCCTTTAAACCATGTGTCAAATCCAATTTATTTTCTTGATTAAATTACAAAAGAATTGAGTTCTTGGAGTCTCGCATTCCTTGAATTCTTGAGTAACTACTCTTAGGGCGTACGCTTTAGGTTGTGGTCCGCTCAACCTTTCGTTTATAAAACATGTGCCCTAACTATTGGGATGAATACCTTAATTGTCCATTCAAATACACTTTCATAATTAATTGAATGAAAAAGGTATCATTGGGATCTAGCATTCCAATGATATCCCGATTAATCGATTGCGAGACTGGTGTCTCGTTTATTGAGTAGTCGTCATTCTCCCTTAAAATATATAACCCAACTCTCTTCTCTCGCCCCTGTGCGATTGAAACTTTCTCAAAACACATATTACGTAATTATTCGAATGAAAAAGGTGTTGTTGGAATCTAGCGTTCCAATAATGCCCCAATTAATTGATTGCGAGGCTGACGTCTCGTTTGTCGAGTAGTCGTCATTCTCCCTTAAAATGTCCAACCATTCCAACTCTTTTCTCGCCCCCGCGCGATCGAAACCTTAAACCTATTCAAATATATCCTCTAACCAAAACATCCAATACGATAAACACTAAATTCCTCGCCCTCGTGCGATCTCCAACCTAAATACTTTTACCAAAGAACATTGTTTAGTCCCTTCTTCCGCGCATGACAAACTCGTGCTTCAGCCTCCCCTAGCGAGCAGACAAGCCAATGTCTAGCAGTTAGAATGCGATCTAAACCTTCGTTCATTACAAACACAAACCTTTTACCGTAGTCCTACGAACTACGGATGCTCTGATTTCTCATTTATCAATGAGAATACGTAGGCACAAGATTGTGATGATCTTGGCAAGCACATTCCCCACAATCCCCTCTTTTCCCGTAGTCCCACGAACTACGAATGCTCTGATTTTCCACTTCTTACAAGTGAAGATACGTAGGCACAAGGGCCCCAATCCTTGGTGAGCACCCTATCTTAAAACCACCATTTCCCCCCATAGGAGAAACCTTAGAAGAAAACAAACAAGCATAGATAACTTTACTCTCGAATCGAATCAAGAGGTTCCCGTTGAGTACAACGGACATGAGGGGTGCTAATACCTTCCCCTCATGTAATCGACTCCCGAACCTAGAATATTGGTTGCGATGACCATGTTCTTATCCCTTAAAGGTTTTATCGATATTTTCCTATTCCATCCTTGGAATGAATAAAGTTCGGTGGCGACTCTGTTTCAAACAGTATTTTCCGCGGCCATCGCGAGGATCGTATTTTTCGAGGTACGACAGATGGAGACTCTGCTGGGGACCATGCATTGCCCTATGCAAGAGAGAGTCAAGCCTAACTTGACTCGATTTGAGAGTGTTGACCTTTTCTTAATTGTTTTCCGTGTGCTTGTGTTTTTTTTCTTTGTACTTATGTTTATCCTGTTCTTTATTTATTGCTTTCTCTTTCTATTATATGCTCTATATTTTGCTTGTTGGATTCTGGGAAAATATCACAAGTAAAGTTCTACACCCGGGCTTTGGAAAAAGAAGAGAGAAGACATAGTTTAGAATTGGTAGTCGAGTAATGTTAGTCCCCAGGGATTCGCTCCTTGTGTGCCTAGCATGAAAGCTCCTCCAGAATAGACCTTTTCGTAGATCTTATCGTAACGCAGCTAGCCTGTTGCACGATTTGATTCATGAAGGGTCCATGACTCTGGGAACCACTCTTAGAACCAGTTTCTATATTGGTAGTCGTGTAGTGTTGGTCCCTGAGGACTCGCTTCTCGTGGGCCTGACATGAAGACTCCTCTCGAGAGAGATCCTTTGGTATTACCGACGTAATGCAGCTCGCCTGTTGCATGACGGTGGTATCATTGGTATCTATGACCTTGAGAACCCCGTCCGACAACGTAGAAACTATCCCGTGAGTGGGTCATTTTGGGTAGAGAATCTAAAACTATCTTTATACCTATTAGGAGGGTGGGAGATACTTGTGATAACCTGGATCCCGCACTGTTGCATTCATAAACATTTACATATGCATCATAACTTACACTAATTTTTTATTTTCAGGGAAGCATTTATATTGACAGGTTGAAATACATTCACAAAATGGCCGCAAGTTCAAAAAAGAGAAAGACTATTCAGCTTAAGGCACTCAAACCTGATGTTAGTGTGGTCATGAACTGTTTGAAAGAAATGCCAACCATCTTCAAGAAGACTCTGATAGGAAGGTTTGGCCAGGTGACCGATCTGCTAATGATTAAAGTACAGGTCCCTGCTATTACGGCTTTGGCACAATTTTATGATCTGCAAATGAGAAGCTTCTTATTTCAAGATTTCTACTTAACGCCTGCTATTGAAGAGCTTGAGGGGTTCCTAGGTTTCCTGGTCAAGGGTAGGGTACCTTATACTATGATAGGGCAGACTCCAGAAGTGGAAGAATTGGCCGATGCTCTCAAAATATCGATTTCAATAGCCAAAGCCGGTTGGAAGAAAAGAGAAGATTTCTTTGGCTTTAGAAGCATTGTACTAGAGAAAGAAGTAATTAAGATGTTAAAGAACAAACAATGGGATGCTTTGGTGAATGTATTAGCTCTCCTCATCTATGGGCTAATATTGTTTCCCACTTTCGAAGATTTCGTTGATTCTGCAGTTGTCAGCGTATTTTGGGCCGTTTGGAAGAAGGAGCAAAGTCCGGTACACCCTCTCCTGGCTGATATTTTTTACACTTTACACCTTCGCCATGAAAGAAAAGGTTCAGTGTTGACATTTTGTCTCCCTATTCTCTACAAATGGTTCACTTCTCACATACTCAAACGTCACGCCATCGTCCCTACTTTGAACAGTGGGGAATGGGCTCAATTTCTAGTATCTATCTCTGAAAAGAACATTACCTGGTACCCGAACAAGTTGGAAGTAACTGAAATCATCATGAGCTGTGGTAGTTTTTGCAACGTACCGTTGATCGGATCAAAAGGTTGTATAAGCTATAACCCTATATTAGCCATACGACAATTTGAGTACCCAATGTTAGGGAAGCCTGAAGACAAAGAACTAGAAGAATTGATCCTCCATGAGAGAGGTGCCAAAGATCCTTCACTTCTCTGTCAGATTGTACGATCTTGGCAGAAAGTTCATACTAGAGGATCAGATTTGAGAAGAAGGGATGGTGTGACCAGGATG
The DNA here is from genome assembly GCA_963859935.3 of Lathyrus sativus. NCBI lineage: Eukaryota > Viridiplantae > Streptophyta > Magnoliopsida > Fabales > Fabaceae > Lathyrus > Lathyrus sativus. The sequence continues at coordinate 295,383,373 of OZ012738.1, read as the reverse complement.
CCTTTTCGACAGTGGGTTCTAGAGAGGGTCAAAATAGTTAAGCTCCCCTTTTCTATTGAGGCACCTCCTAAACTCACAACTCCGCAACTGGTACCCGTATCAGTCGAAGAAGTGGAAGAGATGAGAGTCAAGATAGCCCAGCTAGGGAAAGAAAACGAAGATTTACAAGTCAAGCTTCAAAATGTGACTAATGAAAAGAATCAAAAGGATAAGCGAATTGAAGAAATGGGAAGCAAGATTAATGAAGAAAAGGGTAAAAGGAAAAGGACCAAAGCATGTATCAACCAGGCTGACAGTTGCTTAGAATCCCTCAAAGAGCAGCTGGACCACGCTCATAGAAAATGGCGAGAGAATGAACAGTGGTACCTTCTAGCCACTAAACAGAATAAGGAAATCAGAGAGACATTAGGAGCGGAAATCAAGACACTTGATGCTGCACTACGTCAATCAAGAGCTGACGAAGATAGAGAACGTCAACTCAAGGAAGAAGCCCTAAACTCATCTTGGGTTAAGCCAGAAGATTGGTGTAAGATGTGTATTGACCTGGATGAGCTCAAGAAGTTTATTAAGTATCAAGAGAATCAGATAGGAGCTATTAAGGAAGACCAAGCAATTTGGTCTGCTGCAAGAGACCAGTTTGCTCATGATGTTGCAGCATATGAGCAATCCATTCACATCATGAAGGATAACCGAGATGCATACCGCAACAAGCTAAATGGGTTGGTGGAATTTTGTAACTGGTTGGCTAAAGATCTGATATGGAAACATCGTGATGCTATGGAAGCCATAGATGATTCTACCGCTCCGGCTATTTATGAGTTCATATATGTGTGCAAAGAAATGTTGGCAAGATTCAAGGAGGAGCTCAAGGAGCGTGAAGCAAGAAGAAATGAAGCTTGAAGTTTTCTTTGTTTTTCTATTATTTTGCGCAAATTTTATATATTCCTGGATGGATTGTACTCTGTTTATGTTGGAACAATTTGAATGAATGAGGAGTAGTCTTTTTTTGATTTATTTGTTCTTGTGCTGTTTGAATGATTAATAAATAACCGTTGGTATAAATGCTTCCCTAAAAAATATATATATAAAAAAATCATAATCATAAGCATAAACATAAGCATTTTTTGCATCTTCACCCGACAGTACAACTCATCGGACTTTTCCTTTCTGCCTCTAGAATTTGAAAGCTGACTATGCGACATCGCTACGAGACCAGGCGCAACTTTCAAATGACGCTTGAACAAATGGAAGAGACTCAGAACACCATGAGAGGTGACATCGACGCTCTCAAGATGAAGATGGACCAGCTGCTGGAGACAATGCTGACGCTAGCCCAAAAAGAAAACAATGCTGAGACTTTTGCTGAAGCCAAGAAAGCGGCCGACAACATAGGAACTTTGGGGATTGTTAAAACCCCCCACGTAGACCTTGTTGACCGTTCCATATCCGCGCGTCAGGGTTCTGAAGCAGACTTGGACGAACAATACGATGCTTTCTACCAACCTCCACCACCCCCTCCTCAACACAACATGGGGGTTACAATGACCTTGCTGCAGATAGACTGCGAACTGTTGAAGAGAAAATCAAGTCATTGGAAATCAAGAAGACTCCAGGGTTGGATGCTGTGGACATGTGCCTAGTTCCGGGACTGGTGATACCAAAGAAATTCAAAGTCCCAGACTTTGAGAAGTACAGGGGGGTCAGCTGCCCCCAAACCCATCTGAGAGCGTATTGTCGCAAGATGGCAGCTCACATTGATAACGACTTGATCTTAATACATTACTTCCAGGATAGCCTCAGTGGGGCATCGTTGGAATGGTATATGCAGTTAGAAAAAGGACAAATCAGTACGTGGAGAGATCTAGCAGATGCGTTTTCACAACATTATCAGTATAACACTGATTTGGCACCGAATCGCACGCAGCTGCAAGACATGACTCAACGTAACAATGAGTCATTTAAGGAGTATGCCCAAAGGTGGCGGGAGTTGGCTGCCCGTGTTCAACCACCATTGCTGACTAAGGAGTTAACTGACATGTTTATGGGAACTCTACAACCTCAATACTTGGACCGCATGCTCGGATCCAATTTCCCTAACTTTGCTGAAGTGGTGTCAGTAGGTGAAAGAATTGAGAGTACTTTGAAGAAGAACAAGGTTGCAGTCCCGATAAATGGGGGGAGGAAGCCTTTTGTGAAGAAAAGGGAAGATGAAGCTAATACCGTGATGAGAGGACGAGGAGATAGAGCTCCAGTGAACATCCAATATCCACAAGTAGCCGCAGTAGCCCATGCTCCTTATCAACAACCAGCTCAACAGCAGAATCAACAACAGAATTATCAGAGAGTTCCTCCACCGCAACATCAGAATGCCCCGACTCAAAGACAACAAAGGCCGAGACAGCAAAGAAGACAACTTGACCCACTGCCTATGTCATATGGACAGATCTTTGCTCAGCTAAATCAGAGTGGACACTTAACGTTGCGAGATTTACGTCCAGCAACCTTTCCATACCCCCCTGGGTACGACGCGAATGCCCATTGTGAGTTTCATAAGGGAGCCCATGGACACTCCATAGACAACTTCTATGCATTTCAAAACAGGGTGCAAGACTTGATAGAGTCCAAAGATCTCACTTTTACACCTAGAGGTGCCAACATTACGAAGGATCCGTTACATAAACATGGAGGTCCTTCTGTCAATGTTGTGGAAGAAAATAGAAGTTTGAGACTAATTACGAATGTTGAAGACGTCCGTACTCCGATGGCCGTTATCGGAGAACAATTGAAGAAAAGTGGGATGATTCCCCAAAAAGAAGTGGAGAATTTGACTGACGAAGTGGTAAAAAGGCATCTGCAAAGGTTCTTAGAGCATGGGATAATACAGATAGAATGTAGAGACTCGAATGTGTCTGCCATTGACATTCAGTATGACGAAACAGATGCTAGGCGATTTTGACCGGCGCCAGTAGTCTTGCAGTATGATCCTTCGGAAGCCTTTCAACAGAGGGCCGCCCGACCAACACCCGTGATTCTGCAATATGATGAAGATGACGTCAATAGACAAAGAGCAGCACGACCAGCTCCAGTGGTAATAGAGTATTCTATCAATGAATCTGAGCCCAAAGTTTTTAAACAGAGGCCAGAGAGACTAGTGATTGAGTATGACGCTGCCAAATGCGATGCAGTTGTGGGGCCTAGTGGGATGACCCGTAGCGGTCGTTTATTTGCCGCCAAACTAGTGGAAGTGCCAGCTAGAAGTAAAGAAAAAGCTACTATTGAACTACCAAGTGTTGAGCCACCTGTTGAGGTATCATCACCAAAAGCAGCAGTTACACCAAAGGAAGCTGAGGAGTTTTTGAAGATCATCAGAAAAAGTGATTACAAAGTGATTGATCAACTAAACCAGACTCCTGCCAGAATTTCCATGCTCTCGTTGCTACTTAATTCAGAGGCCCACAAGTTATCTTTAATGAAGGTGTTGAGCGCTGCGCATATTGCTAAAGACATCACCGTAGCCCAGTTCGATGATGTGATAGCTAGCGTAACAACCGAAAACTTTCTTGGGTTTAATGATGATGACTTGACTGCAGAGAAGAGAAACCACAATAAAGCTCTCCATATTTCTATCAAGTGCCAAGACACATTGATATCCCGAGTCTTAGTGGATACAGGTTCTTCTTTGAATGTGCTTCCCAAGATTACCCTGGAGAGAATGCCAGTAAAAGGAGTTAGCATGAAGCCGAGTGCTCTGGTAGTCAAAGCTTTCGATGGTTCTAGGCGTGCTGTGATTGGTGATGTGGACTTGCCAATAAAAATCGGACCAACTGTCTTCACCATTACTTTCCAAGTAATGGATATTTATCCAGGGTACAGCTGTCTTTTAGGGAGACCTTGGATCCACTACGCAGGAGCTGTTACCTCCACCCTTCACCAAAAGCTAAAATTTGTCAGTAATGACAAGGTAGTTCAGATTGGAGGGGAGGAGGATATCTTGGTAAGCCACTTGACGTCCTTCAGGTACATTGAAGTTGAAGGGGAAATGGTGGAAACACCTTTTCAATCTTTTGAAATGGTGAATACATTAGCAGTGCAGCGAATTTCAGAGGGTCAGAGTTCAAGATCAGCAATGGCCTCTTATGAAGAAGCTAAGATGGTTGTAGACAAAGGGAACGCCCAAGGCTGGTGCAAAATGGTGGAAGTGGATGAAAAGTTCGACAAGTTTGGGCTAGGATACCATCCTTCATCCAACAATGTGACAAATGCATATGGCAAGAAGCAGATTCCTCCTGTAGCAGAAGTCTTCAAGAGCGCAGGGCATATCTTCGACCATACCTCCGCCATGGTAATTGAAGATGGGATTGATGACAAAGAAGCCTCCGTAAGCTGGATCCGACAGGCCGAACCTGGTGAAGAATTGAAGAATTGGAAGACCATCGAAATACCCCAGTTTTTCCCTCTTCAAAAGTAAAGTTTTAATTGATTTTCAAAAACCATACGCTCTGCCCAAGGCGTAGTGGAGCTTTGTATCGGGCCCCCTGATGTTTCGAAACATGTTTAACATGAATAAATTTTGATTTGCATTCAATTCTTGCTCATTTTCTTTTCTTTTTTTCATAATTAATGGCATTTCTTTCGCGCACTCACTTTCCTAAATAAGCTGCATAAATCATAATCATGCAGAGACACTGCCGAGGTCCTTGATATCGACACTGCTGTAGGCCTTTATGATTTTGATTGTCCAATATACCGAGCGGATGAGGAAGACGAGAATGAGCTCCCCAACGAATTGGCTAGGTTGCTGCAGCAAGAAGAGAAGGTCATTATGCCGCATAAAGAGGATGTCGAGGTTATCAACCTGGGTTCAGAAGAAAATAAAAGGGAGATAAAGGTTGGAGCGTCTCTTCAAGATGTTGTCAAGGTAAAGTTGGTAGGGCTCCTCCGAGAATATGCTGATGTATTCGCATGGTCGTATCAGGACATGCCTGGTCTAGATACGAACATTGTTGTACACAATTTGCCACTCAAAGAAGAGTGTCATGCCGTCAAGCAGAAGTTGAGAAGAACTCGCCCTGATATGGCTCTGAAAAATCCGTGACGAGGTCCAAAAACAATTCGATGCAGGTTTCTTAGCAGTGGCCAAATACCCGCAATGGGTTGCAAATATCGTTCCCGTACCAAAAAAGGACGGAAAGGTTCATATGTGTGTGGATTACCGCGACTTAAACAGAGCAAGTCCTAAAGACGATTTTCCATTACCTCACATTGATGTGTTGGTAGATAATACAGCACAATTCTCCGTTTTTTCCTTCATGGATGGATTCTCTGGTTACAATCAAATTAAGATGGATCCAGATGACATGGAAAAGACCACGTTCATCACACCATGGGGCACATTCTGTTACAAGGTAATGCCATTTGGGTTAAAGAACGCTGGGGCAACATACCAGCGTGCAATGGTAACACTCTTTCATGATATGATTCACAAAGAGATCTAAGTGTACGTTGATGACATGATTGCTAAGTCCCAGACTGAAGAGGAGCATTTGGGTAATCTGGAAAAGTTGTTCGCCAGACTGAGGAAGTTCAAGTTAAGACTTAATCCCAACAAATGTACATTCAGGGTGCAGTCTGGAAAGTTGTTGGGCTTTATCGTAAGCCAGAAAGGGATTGAGGTGGATCCTGACAAAGTAAGGGCGATTCAGGACATGCCTGCACCAAAGACCGAAAAGGAGGTCCGTGGATTTCTAGGGAGGTTGAATTATATCGCAAGATTTATTTCACATCTCACAGCCACTTGCAAGCCAATTTTTAAATTACTCAGGAAAGATCAGCCGGTTGTGTGGAATGATGAATGCCAAGGGGCATTTGATGCAATCAAAGAATATTTGCAAGAACCACCGATCTTGATACCACCAGTTCCTGGAAGGCCGCTCATTATGTACTTAACTGTGCTAGAAGAGTCCATGGGCTGCATATTAGGACAACAAGATGATACGTGCAAGAAAGAGCATGCTATATACTATCTCAGCAAAAAGTTTAACGACTGTGAGACTAGATACTCTTTGCTTGAGAAGACTTGTTGTGCACTAGCATGGGCTGCTAGACGACTCAGACAATATATGCTGATGCACACCACATACTTAATCTCCAAGATGGATCCAATCAAATACATCTTCGAGAAACATGCTCTTACAGGTAGGATAGCCCGGTGGCAAATGATTCTATCTAAATACGACATCCAATACATCACTCAGAAAGCTATAAAGGGCAGTGTGTTAGCAGATCATTTGGCCCATCAGCCTGTGGAAGAGTACCAACCTTTGAGATTTGACTTTCCAGATGAGGATATCATGGTGGCAATAGATTACGAGGAGCCAGGACCAGATGAAGGGCCGGAAACAGGAGAGCGATGGACTCTTATGTTCGATGGTGCGTCTAACTCTTATGGAGATGGAATTGGGGCAGTGATTATATCTCCCAAAAATTTTCACTTACCGTTTACCGCCAAGCTCTGTTTCCCGTGCACTAACAATATGGCAGAGTACGAGGCATGTATACTAGGGCTAGAAGAAGCCATTGACTTGAGAATCAAAACTCTCGACGTGTTTGGAGATTCTGCTTTAGTAATTTACCAGATAAGAGGCGATTGGGATACCAAGCATGAAAACTTAATTCCATACTGGGATTATGTGGCCAAATTGCTTCCCTAATTCGATGATATCACTTTTGCTCACATACCTCGAGAAGAGAATCAAATGGCTGACGCTTTGGCAACTCTGGCATCCATGTACAAGTTGATATGGCCAAATCATAGACCATCTATTGATTTGCGCCGCTTTGAAGAGCCCGCACATTGTCTGACTGCTGATAAAGACGCAGATGAAAAGCCGTGGTTTTATGATATAAAGCGATATCTTGAAAAGCACGAATATCCTGAAGGAGCCCTGGGTATCGACAAAAGAACTTTGCGAAGATTGGCATCCAACTTCTTTCTCAACGGAAATGTATTGTACAAGCGCAACCATGACACTGTTTTGCTTAGATGTGTAGAGAAACGTGAAGCTGAACAGATTCTAAGGGACATTCATGAGGGTTGCTTTGGAACTCATGAGAACGGACATACCATGGCAAAGAAGATATTGAGGGCGGGCTATTATTGGCTTACCATGGAAGCAGATTGTTACCATCATGCCCGAACTTGTCACAAGTGCCAAATATACTCTGATAAGATTCATGTACCCACCACTCCATTGAACGTCTTAACCTCACCATGGCCCTTCTCCATGTGGGGAATAGATATGATTGGGATGATTGAACCAAAAGCTTCAAACGGACATCGCTTCATACTTGTGGCCATAGACTATTTCACCAAGTGGGTTGAAGCTGCCTCATATACCAACGTTACTAAGCAAGTAGTCTCTCGCTTCTTGAAACACAACATTATATGCAGATATGGAGTGCCCAATCGCATCATCACTGGCAATGGGTCGAATCTCAACAACAAAATGATGGACGAGTTGTGCGCCAGTTTTAAAATAGAACACCATAACTCAACACCATATAGACCCAAAATGAATGGAGCCGTAGAACCAGCCAATAAAAATATCAAGAAAATCATCCAGAAGATGGTGGTCACATATAAAGACTGGCACGAGATGTTACCCTTTGCACTACACGGCTACCGTACTTCAGTACAAACTTCAACAGGGGCAACTCCCTACTCGTTGGTTTATGGCATGGAGGCAGTTCTCCCAATAGAGGTCGAAATCCCTTCTCTGAAGGTTTTAATGGAAGCTCAACTTGATGAACCCGAATGGGTAAGGACGAGGTTTGAAGAACTTAATCTCATTGAGGAAAAGCGCTTGACAGCCATATGCCACGGCCAGCTTTACCAGAGAAGAATGAAGAGAGCCTTCGACAAAAGAGTGCATCCCAGGACATTCGCGCAAGGAGACTTAGTACTCAAGAGGATCATGGCTATGTATAATGAATCTAGGGGCAAATGGACGCCGAACTATGAAGGCCCATATGTGGTAACAGAAGCATTCTCTGGTGGTGCCCTAAAGCTCGCAACCATGGATGGGGAGGAGTTACCTTATCCAGTGAATGCAGATTTGGTTAAACGATACTTTGCCTAAAAAAATGGAATAATAAAGCCGCTAAGTCGAAAACCCGAAAGGGCGACTTAGGCAAAATTGGCTATCCCGGTGAACCGAAAACCCGAAAGGGCGGTTCAGGCAAAAATTAGGGATAAAATAAGAATAGGCCCGCTGAGTTGAAAACCTGAAAGGGCGGCTCAGGCAAAAAAGGGCGTCCCGGTGGATTGAAAACCCGAAAGGGCGATCCAGGCAAAAGTTAGGGGCAAAATTCCAAGGCAAAGTATCCATTATGCATGATCACTCGACCCTAGTGCATAATCAAGAGACATAATTGATCCGGCCATCTTTCTACGAAGCGAGGTGTTGAAGACTTCCAAAGCCATGGGGATTATAGCAGTGTCGAAACTCAAAGGAACTCTGATTTTTGCCATTATGTTTTTTCTTGCACTGTAATCACCTCATTAAGGGATTGCATCTTTGTATACTTATCCATTCAAGGGACAAATCAATATAAAGAGAGATTTCTCAATTAAAATTGTGCTCACTCTTTTTACTTTATCTGATTGTTTGCAAGTTAATTTTATTTTGATAATTTGTGTTCGAAACTTCAGCTAAAAAAATAAAATATAACTTTTTGACAAGGTATATAACTTGTTTTGATGTTCGAAGATATTGGGAAAATAGATGGTCTCCAAGAAAAATGTCAACAGGTAGAAGCCTTGAATTAGTCGTCAGCTGCCCAAGCTTGTCATCATGAAAAGCTTTGCCTTTCTAAAGGGTTTATATGATGTGATTCCCCCCAGCATCGAGTTCAAGAGCTAAACTGGGGCAATCAATTCCCCCGGTCGTCATGGAGTATCCAAATCTGGGATGTCGAGTAGTCTAATCCTCTCACTACCCAGAAAGCCCAATCTTTTATTGGCAAACATCAAAAAGCCACTCCAATTGGCGCCTTAAATTCACCCTAAAAGTCCAGTCTTCATTGGCAACCATTAAAAGTCCACCCTCGTTGGCATCCTCAATAACCAAAGTCCGAACCATTTGGCGACTACCGAATCCAATCCCCGGTGATGTCCCCGACAAGATTTTTATCCCCGGCATACCTGGTCGCTGCATTATCATAAGCACGACATACAGCCTCATATCATAATTAACATATCATTTGCATTCGCATCGTGCACTTCCTATCAGTTGCATCTTAGTTGCATGCTTAGGCATCATAAAATATTTGCATTGCATAGCAATATAGTAGGATCCAGGATCAGTTCACAAGCGTCTTGGTCAATCCTCTAGTGAAGTTGGCAGTATGCCTCTGAAAAGAGTTAATACCCCACGAGTTCAGGGAATTCTACTCCCCAGCAAGTCATCCTTCAACCATGCAGTTGATGTGATAATCCCCAACAACTATTGCTCTGGTGGCTCCCCAAGAAAAGGTTATCTTAAAAAGTTTCTCGAAGGCTTTCCCCCTGCAGAGTTCGCACAACGCTGTTCCTCTAATAGGAATTTTAGCTCAACTATTCCCCGAGCAAAATTATCACTCGAGATAATGCTTTGGTATCATCGAAGAGCCTTAATGGATAAGGTACTGCTTCAACCACCCGAAGAATCTCAAATTTTGTTCGAGATACTGCTTTGGTATCATCGAAGAGCCTTATTGGATAAGGTACTGCTTCGACCACCCGAAGAATCTCAAGTATTTCAGAGATACTGCTTTGGTATCATCGAAGAGCCTTAATGGATAAGGTACTGCTTCGACCATCCGAAGAATCTCAAGTTTTGTTCGAGATATTGCTTTGGTATCATCGAAGAGCCTTAATGGATAAGGTACTGCTTCGACCACCCGAAGAATCTCAAGTGTTTCAGAGATACTGCTTTGGTATCATCGAAGAGCCTTAATGGATAAGGTACTGCTTTGACCATCCGAAGAATCTCATGTTTTGTTCGAGATATTGCTTTGGTATCATCGAAGAGCCTTAATGGATAAGGTACTGCTTCGACCACCCGAATAATCTCGAGTGTTTTTAGAGATACTGCTTTGGTATCATCGAAGAGCCTTAATGGATAAGGTACTGCTTCGACCACCCGAAGAATCTCAAGTGTGTCAGAGATACTGCTTTGGTATCATCGAAGAGCCTTAATGGATAAGGTGCTGCTTCGACCACCCAAAGAATCTCAAATTTTGTTCGAGATACTGCTTTGGTATCATCGAAGAGCCTTATTGGATAAGGTACTGCTTCGATCACCCGAAGAATCTCAAGTTTTGTTTGAGATACCACTTTGGTATCATCGAAGAACCTTATTGGATAAGGAACTGCTTCGACCACCCAAAGAGGATCACTTATACTACTCTGGTATCGCGAAAAACCTTAACGAATGAGGGACTGCTTCGACCACCCAGAGAGTGTTAGATTATCTTGTTCATCTTTCGCATCCTATTATCCCAGCCTGGTATCTCACTGCTTTTTACTTGCTTGTCGGACAAATTTTGGGGTCTTTTTGTATCTAATTGACTTCCACCTCAAAATGAACGTCATGCAGCGATTCATTCTCTCGGGTTCAAGGCAATTAGATAGGAGCATCTGTCATACCCCAAATTTGTCCTACTTTGGTATTTAATAAAAGTCCTACTGCCACAGGACTTCTGGCCATGATCCTCTAAAGTTTCGTTATAGAGACTTTGTATGTACTCATTTTGGTTATAACCCCTAGCAATTTATGTGGGAAGAGCGTGCCTCCAGCCCCTTATACCCAAGCTCATGTGTGTCCTCGTTCTCACGATCAGACAGACATGATGTGATGGTGTCAAATACATGATTGGATCCATTTCGCAACACAATTGTTGGAATTTAAACTCTGTTCCAATTTGGTTACAAACTTCCCTAAGGTTGTTTAAGCCTCACAACAAGTGGTTCGTATGATTTGCCCTTAACTCAAGTTGTTCAAAGATATTTCGTATGATGCTTCTAGACACGGTCGATTTAGCTTCAAGCCTTGCTCGAATTGACTGTAAGTGTCAAGCTATATTTGGATTCTAAATTAGTTTGTGACAAACTTAGATTTAGTTCGCAAATTGCAAGTCTTGTTTCAGCGGGATCAAATTATGATCATTCATGTTTCTAAGATACAGTCAATTCACCCTCCGGCCGTACTTGTACCAGTTGAGAGTTTCAAGCTATGCCAATTAGTAGCAAGTTTGGATTTAAGCGTTCAAACATCAAGTTATGATCAAATGAGCCAGTTTTCTAGAGTCAATTTGTTTAATACATAGTTCATTTCATTTTAAAGGGTCGTGGCATGGTCATAGTATATGGGATTTACAAAATCATAAAGCTCATAATGACTCTACTGATTGGCATCATCTCAAGTAAATGTGACATATCAGTTCATTCATCTTGCTTGAACACGTGGTGTAATTTGTTACATAAGCTTGATGCATCTGTCAACGAACCTTCATCGATAAAAATGGTTTTAGAGCCTATTCTGAAAGCAGTATTTCAGAATGGACCTGATAACAAGACAATCTGGTTATGGAACCTGGGTCTTGAGCTGCTCAGTGACAGTGTTTCACAAAAGTGCAGAGAGATAAACAGTATAGAAATTGGACTTTCTTCATCTGGCAAAAGCTCTTGGAAGAAACACCCAATTAGGTGGCTGCCATGGGATATCAGTTGATTGGACTTTTACCTGAGTATGATTTTTGCACTCATTCGTCAAGCATCTGGGACAACAGTCACTTGTGATCATAGAAGTCATGTTTATGATGCTGCCTTAAATTCATTTATATATATTCTGAAAGGAGTCTGACTGGACTTGGAAAGTCCATCTACCAATTATGATGGTGTGATAGGGTGTTTGGACATGTTACTAACATTTCTGGAAAAAAAGTATGTGAAGATTTGTACTCAGATGGAAGTGAAAATTATGATTTGTATTATATTTCCATTCAGTTTATAGAAGCTATCACAAAAAGTACAAGTTTTCTTTAAACATAAAGTACATGAACGACATACAATCAATTGATCATAACAAACACCTAAAGTTTTTGACTGTCAATTGTATGTCTTATATGGACAAGGTTTCGGCATTGGTATTTGGTAGTATTTTACTTCCAAATGATGGTTCAGTTAACATTAAAATCCCAGCAATCAGACCGCATTTCACAAGGGATGTCTGAATATTTAAAATTAATTTGTTCTTCAAGTGATTCGCTGGATGATCTTGTCACCTGTACTGGCCTCTTTTACCAACATGTTGAACCAATTTACTTAAATGTATGGATGGCAGTGGCTCAAGGTCTGAATTACCGTGTCTCTAATGTCGCAACACCGTCATTCTCGTTCAAGTGACCTGTATCAAACCAATTGAAACAAAGTCTATGGCATAGCTTTTAATCAAAAGGGCCATTGTGAGAAGGGTCATCAGTTCAGTAAGAACGAAACAAGCTTGCACCGGCAGCAGCCAACGCTTTAAAATTCAAATATGCCAAGGGACGAAGACGAACAAATCATGACTTCAGAGCTGCATAAATATTCGGTTCGTTACAGACTTTCCATGAACAGAAGAGGAGTGCATCTGAAAGAGAACAGGTGAAACTATTATTCGAGCCAAGAAAAACGAAACAACAGCAAATCTAAAAAACCACACCTCACAATTGCCAAAGGTACCTGCATAATTTGTACGATATCCCAAACGCAGCAAACATCATCCTTATCTCTTCAAAACAAAACAAAGATGCATTGAATTCAAAGAAAAAAGTATCAGCTACAAGGTATCACCAATTCCATCATCAACTATAACAGAAATGAGTCCAAAAGGATGCAGTCGCCATTTCGAAAATTGCTTCAATACAGCAGCTTCATGACCTTTTGATCGCCACTGTACACTACTTGGACTCAGTTTAAAAAAAAACTCTTGAGATTGCTTGCCAAGTTCTACAGGAAATTCATTTGTCACGGTCAAATACTCCATCAATGTAAGCTTTATGGTTCGATTACGACTACGATAACCTGCACACATACATGAGATGAAAAGATGTTAGTATGACCTATGTAAGCGAGAGTCATGACAAATTTCAGGATTTGGCCAAGTTACGAAACAACCTATTTGAGACAGCAGCAGAATTCCAAGATCATGAAGTAATCATGGGATAAAATTATGAGTAAGGGAAGAAGCTATACACAATACTGAGTCTTATGCCTAACAGTGCTTTTCATTTTCGCTCCAAGCTCCGCTTTCATTAAAGAGCAACACGCAAATCGACTTCATGGATGGATTTTCGATTGCGACTTCTTAGTGTTCGTGTCTAGCTCCCACCTCAAGTCCTCTATAAACTACCAAAATCACAAGACAACTTTGAAGCTCCTTGTTTTCACCATAACCACCATGGAAAACCAAAGATGCAGAGAATTCAAAGAATAGTCAAAACTACCAGGCTATAGCTCGTCGCATATTCTTTACGCAAGCTTCGTCCTCCGACTGACAGCGGTCGTGCATACCTCGCATTCAACAAAACCAGCTGCAATTAGTTCACAATGCAAATACAACAAGATAACCACATAAAAAAAAAAACAACACGAAAGAAACAAGGCAAGAAATGTTTGGTTTTCAAAGACAACACAACACACAACACACAAATTTGAACCATAAAAGAACAATATGCATCATTTACCACATATGGTTCTCTAACTCTGCAGACAAAACCATGAACTCCATAAAAGTTTCTCTCAGAACCAACTGCAGCAGCTTCAATAGATGTGTCAGAACCAGCAGCCAAATATGATTCATTTCACTATTCTAGGTCACAATAATCAACAGTTGCATATGTCTGATAATCAAATTCAACTTCAGTTGTTACAAAGCCTCAACATCAGCAAAAACAATAGCATTTTCCAATTCATGATCAACCAATCGATGTGCGACCATCTTGCAGGGTGGTTCCTGCTAAATGTTATGAGGATTGTAGTTTCGACAGGGATGTCATCATAATTTGTCATCGATATTTTCACACTCTACCATAACTTGTGTCGGCAGTATTCCGCAAAACGTTGGTTCACCATAACCTGCCCAAGAAGATGTATGCTATCAGCACTGAACAATATGTTGACAGAAATTCTTGAAATTCTTTTGAAGCCCCAATTAGGATAAAGCGGAAAAGCAACTGATAAATTATAAAGCATACAAAAATATGTTTGGATTTACCGTTTGCACTCGCGTTCAGAAGCTTTAGATTCAAGGATGAAAGTTATGGATTATACATAGGTCTTTTTGTCTGATGAGAAATTAACAGAAATGGTAGATGTAAACCACAAAAGTTTTTTGACTCCCAAACATGTCCAGGTTGCCATCTGCTGTGATTTTCATCAACGACGTAAGTCTATAATGAGCTGTGGTCGTTGGCTGTTGCTGAGATGACGGTTGGAGTTCAAATTTTGGATAGCCGAACCTGTTAAACAAAATACAGTTAGTGATATACCCTGACGATAACAAGCGAATTCGACACAACTCATATTAAACTAAAAGCAGAGGCAGGAACAAATCCGAAGTTAAGGGCATTAAGTTTAAAACTTAAGGAATTTCACACTTATCCTTATTTTGTCATTGCAGAAATTTCTTAATTTGTGAAGCCAAAACTCCAAAATTTGGCTGATACACAAATCAATTGAATTGTAGAAATTGCTATGAGAATGGTGTCCCTGCTGTAAACAATTGTTACCTGCATCATTCCAAGATTTCAAATTAGTGCAGAAATAAAATTCAAAAACGCCAGGTCATTCAAAACATGTGTGTTATGATAAGAAAAGAAAGCAAAATCAGATTAGTGGGGACCATTTTTTTTCAAATATCACAAAATGACGAAAGAGACACAAAATCAGAAGGTAGCAGCAAGTACAACATGATAATTTCACTGATATGGCAAGACATTTTAGGCATCTACGAAAGAGGTTACAGGACTTGCAAAAATGGAGATGCCAACAAAATTCAACCCTAGACAAACCCTAAAATTTGGGCATTTAAATAGACTCGCCCTTTCATTCATGGGGGGGGGGGGGGGGGGGGGGTAACAGAGACAGAAAGAAAAAAACCTAACGTTATTCTGTTGAAATCAATATCCTAACCTTCACTAAAGCTTCAAACGAGATTTCTTCTTAGAGATTCACCTTGAAACTCTAAAGAAGAGAAGTTTAGCCCTCATCAGTGGAAGACGAAAGGAGCAGGTAGCGGTAGGGGAAAGAATAGAAGAAACAGGGATAAGCGATTCACATCACCTGAAGTAATCGTGTATCGCTGAAATCAGAAGCGGTCGGCAGAAATCTCTTCACTCCATTAGAGTAACCATTCTATTCCTCATTATCTTTGTTGAACTCTTTCTACCTTGATGTCTGTTCTGCGTATGCCTTAGAACTGTAAGATTAGGGTTTGCATCATGGTCATTTCATGTGTCATTGTTGTAATTTCGTTTTATGCTGGAAATCATGGATGTTGTTCCCGCGAGGACCATGTTCTTCAGCTCTTTTGAAATCCTCCATGTTTGACAATAGAGTTGAGAATTGAAGAGAAAATGATTGATTCTGAGAAGAGAGATGGAGTCATAGTGAAGATGGTTGGTGAGAATAAAAGGATAATGTGAAGAGGAGGGGGCTAACGCGTTAAAAGGGGTCTGGGAAAGGATTAAGCAGAATGTGATTCGTTTTTGTTTGTTTTATGTGTTTTGTTCCAAAGCATTAATAGTTTGGTCTTTCAAGTACTGATGGTGCATTGCCCAATTTTTTCTTGCCTGCCATTAGATTTAAATGCATGTGGCGTGTCAGTCTTGGGAAGGGAAATAGTCAGTTAAAATTAAGACATCAACAACTAGGGTTTAGGCTTTGCTTCTTCACTAGTCAAGTGGGGAACCGGGTTCTCCATGACCCGAATTTTGGAAGCCAAAAGGCTCAAATTATGGGCTTTATTGCCCTTGTTAGTGAAGCTGGCCCATTAATTTTTGATCACCTGAAAGTTTTTTTTAAGAAAAATATTGTACTATCATTTAGTTTAATTAAAACTTAATTGGAACTTAATAAGAGGTTTTTTTTCAGAGGCTAGTTATTAATGTGATTAGTAATATTGTTAATATTACTAATAATTTTTTTTAGTTTTTTTTTATATATATTTGATACTTGTTTTACAATTTAATTTCATTTAGATTTTATTTTATCAAATCTATTTCTTTTCTAAATTCAAAATATTTTATTTATTAAAATAATAAAATTTCTTTTCTTGAATTTAATGAAAGTGGTGGACCCTTGGGGTCTAGCATCCCTTGAGTCCTTGAACAACCGCTCTCGAGGCGCACGCCTCTGAGTTGTGGTTGTTCCGTCTGTCGGTCTTTAAATTGTTTTTCATTCAATTTAATTGAAATTTCCAAAAGATATTTTTAATTACTTTTAGATATTTTTATAAGAAAATTCAAATTATTCTAAATATATATATATATATATATATATATATATATATATATATATATATATATATATATATATATATATATATATATATATATATATATATATATATATATTTCAAAATTGTTACTAAATAAATATTTTAACTTGTAGAAAGCTATACTTTATTAGTTAAGTTAAATATTTTTCTAAGATATTAAACCTTTTTTTTTCAAAACAATTAATTATAATTAGTTTTTTTTCTCAAAATCTTTTTATAAGCAATTGATTAATTAATTTTTATATGAAAATTAAAACTATTTTTCTTAATTAAATTAAACAATTTTCCTAAAAAATTTTAAAATAATTAAATTCTTGGATCTCGCCTTCCTTGAATTTTTTAAGCGACTGCTCTCGAGGTGCACACCTCGAGATGTGACCCTTTCGATCTTATTTTCTAAAATACATAGCGCGCCTAGTCCGAGTACGCTAATATTTTCAACTTATTTCCATAATTAAATCACGAAATAATCGAGTTCTTGGAGTCGCGCATTCCTCGAATTCGAGAGGGACTACTATTGAGGCGTACGCCTTGAATGATGTGTCGTTCGAATTTTCGTTTCTAAAATACCTCCCTTAATTATTTGGACAAATACTTCCACTAATCCAACAAATACCACTTCATAGTTAATGGGATGAAAAGGATGTCGTTGGGATCTAGTATTCCAATGATACCTAGACTAATTGATTACGAGGCCAACGTCTCGTTTATCGAATAGTCGTCATCCCTCCTAAACATACAACCTTTTCTAACCTCGTTCCTCACCTTCATACGGTCGAGTCCAAACCCTAGTATGCCTCTAAACCATGTGTCGAATCCAATTTATTTTCTTGATTAAATTACGAAAGAATTGAGTTCTTGGAGTCTCGCATTCCTTGAATTCTTGAGTAACTACTCTTGGGGCGTACGCTTTAGGTTGTGGTCCGCTCAACCTTTCGTTTATAAAACACGTGCCCTAACTAGTGGGACGAATACCTTAATTGTCCATTCAAATACACTTTCATAATTAATTGAATGAAAAAGGTATCATTGGGATCTTGCATTCCAATGATATCCCGATTAATCGATTGCGAGACTGGCGTCTCGTTTATCGAGTAGTCGTCATTCTCCCTTAAAATATATAACCCAACTCTCTTCTCTCGCCCCTGTGCGATTGAAAATTTCTCAAAACACATATTACGTAATTATTCGAATGAAAAAGGTGTCGTTGGAATCTAGCGTTCCAATAATGCCCCGATTAATTGATTGCGAGGCTGACGTCTCATTTGTCGAGTAGTCGTCATTCTCCCTTAAAATGTCCAACCATTCCAACTCTTTTCTCGCCCTCGCGCGATCGAAACCTTAAACTTATTCAAATATATCCTCTAACCAAAACATCCAATATGATAAACACTAAACTCCTCGCCCTCGTGCGATCTCCAACCTAAATACTTTTACCAAAGAACATTGTTTAGTCCCTTCTTCCGCGCATGACAAACTCGTGCTTCAGCCTCCCCTAGCGAGCAGACAAGCCAATGTTTAGCAGTTAGAATGCGATCTAAACCTTCGTTCATTACAAACACAAACCTTTTACCGTAGTCCTACGAACTACGGATGCTCTGATTTCTCATTTATCAATGAGAATACGTAGGCACAAGATTGCGATGATCTTGGCGAGCACATTCCCCACAATCCCCTCTTTTCCCGTAGTCCCACGAACTACGAATGCTCTGATTTTCCACTTCTTACAAGTGAAGATACGTAGGCACAAGGGCCCCAATCCTTGGCGAGCACCCTATCTTAAAACCACCATTTCCCCCCATAGGAGAAACCTTAGAAGAAAACAAACAAGCGTAGATAACTTTACTCTCGAATCGAATCAAGAGGTTCCCGTTGAGTACAACGGACATGAGGGGTGCTAATACCTTCCCCTCATGTAATCGACTCCCGAACCTAGAATATTGGTTGCGACGACCATGTTCTTATCCCTTAAAGGTTATATCGATATTTTCCTATTCCATCCTTGGAATGAATAAAGTTCGGTGGCGACTCTGTTTCGAACAATATTTTCCGCGGCCATCGCAAGGATCGTATTTTTCGAGGTACGACAATTATTCCGGGGTTCAACATTCTCGTTACTTATCTCACCATGTAATGTCCAACATGTGTAACTTCAATCAATTCCATGTCTCATTAAATGAGATTCCAACTGAACGGCGTCAATTTGACGCCCATAACAGCAACCTAAGCAAGGACATGTGATCCTACTGGGGTCTTTGGCGTGTTCAACAACAAACTTAACGAATTTCGATACCCCATTCTCGTACTCTTTAGACAATCGACTGGAAGACATCCATTTTTTATCCATACTAATTGAGTAGTCTAAACTAAACTAAGAAAGTTAAACAAATGCGGAGAATACCTGTAAAGAAATCACTAACTTCTAAGAAAGCTACACAGTAGGATGCTTCGAAACGATCACAACCTTGCTCTTCACAGGTAACCCCTATAACAGACAAAATTAATAATATCATCAGCATTAAATAATTTTTCAACTAACAGTAAATATATGAAATTAACAAATATATGAAATTAACATCAACAACGAAATTAACAAATATATGAAATTATTCGAGTAAGTTAATTTTTCAACTAACAGTAAATCAACATATTTAATCCTTTTGGTGTAAAAGAATGCACGACAAATAAGATATTATTTTTGAAAAGCTCTTGATTTCTTTCTAAAAAATTATACTAAAATATAAATCATTTTATAATACCAATAAATCATATTATTATTTTTTCTATTTTATCTATTTTCTCATATTAACTAATAAATCTCATATACATCTCATATTAACTAATTATTTATATCTTCTCATAACTCGTCAAAAGGGTTACAATATTTGTCTTTAACGCAATAGAGTCCTCAAGGCAAACTCTAAACAACTCTATAATAATTTCCACAACTCAAAATGACTCTAAAGTATTTCAAACTATTCTAAAGTACTCTAAAATGCTCAAAAAACAACTATTTCATATAATACTCATCAAATGTGGCTATGTTCTATAATGCTCAAAATGACTCTAAACTATTCTATTACTTGATGTGATACTCAAAATCAATAAGGTGGCTATGTTCTATAATGCTCAAAATGACTCTAAACTATTCTAAAGTACTCTAAAATGACTCTAAACTACTCTAAACTAAACTATTCTATAATACTCATATAAAACTATTCTAAACTATTCTAAACTATTTTATAATGCTCAAAATGACTCTATAATAGTTATCTCCCTAGATTTGATTAATTTGAATAAGGTGGCTATGTTCTATTACTTGATTTGGTGTAGTCTCCATGCATGCATTATTGGCAACTATGACATGGAAAATAAATAAACTTCAAGATTAACAAAAACAAATTCATTGTGGCATTTCAACAAACACCTTGTATACAAAACTCAAACCAATATCAAAAGAGTAAGGCTCATCAATAGTATCAACAATGGCGGAAATACCGTAACAGTGGAGGCGAAATGTGCTACTTTGTGCGTCGGACGGAGGTGGGCGTCGGTCGGACGGAGGAGGAGAAATGCAAATAGGGTTCTGGTTCGCTGGAGGAGAAAGAAAAACTGAAGAAAGTATACGCGCGATTCTGCTTCTGTTTTATTTCTTTAAAAAATTCTGTAATATATTTTAACTTAATTCTGTGTTAATTTTGATACCTACAGCAGCGCTTAAAAAGCGCTTTCTTTGAAAACCATATAGCAGCGCTTTTTGAAGGAAAGCACTTTTTTTGGCACACCCTACAACAACGCTTTAGAAAAGCGCTTTCTTAGGTCCGACCTACAGCAGCGCTTTCTAAAAGCGCTTTCATAGGTCCCCCTTTAGCAACGCTTTTTAAAAGCGCTTTCGTAGGTCCCCCTCTAGGTCCCCCTTTAGCAGCGCTTTTAAAGGCCTTTAGCAGCGCTTTTAGAAGCGCTTTCTTAGGGTGCTTAGCAATGCCATATAGCAGCGCTTTATAGAAAAAGCGCTTTCTTAGGTCCCCCTTTAGCAGCGCTTTTTAGAAAGCGCTTTCTTAGGGCCCCCCTTTAGCAGCGCTTTTTCAAAAGCGCTGTCTTAGGTAGGAAATTTTTTTTCTTTTTTTTTTACCCACCCTTTAGCAGCGCTTTTTTAAGAAGCGCTGCTAAAACTCATTTCTGGCGTAGTGTATATATATATATATATATATATATATATATATATATATATATATATATATATATATATATATATATATATATATATATATATATATATATATATATATATATATATATATATATATATATATATATATATATATATATATATATATATATATATATATATATATATATATATATATATATATATATATATATATATATATATATATATATATATATATATATATATATATATATATATATATATATATATATATATATATATATATATATATATATATATATATATATATATATATATATATATATATATATATTGCTCTGTCCCGCTCATCACACTGTGTCGGCTCAATCCATCTCTCCGTCGTGGAGGGCCTAGCTCATCACACTGGGAGCGCTTAAACGTCTCCCCATGTACACAAACCTTAGGATCTATGACATTTTGATATTAATGATTATAGGAATACCTTGACGAATATAATGAGAAAGATTTTTAGACAATGACAACGATAATTCTAAAATACAAAAGTGTAGAGACAAGTGTTTGACACTGGTTGGCTTGTGGATTTTTCTCAACCGGTACTCGTAATGTCTTGAAAACTCTTCGAATGGGGATAAAAAGAGATAATCTTCTTATAGCATGATATATTTGAGATCACAGCCTATATATAGAATGACAATCATTTAGAATTCTCATTATTTCTAAATGGATTATCTTGACATCCACTTATATTTAAGCACATATTCAATTAAATAATTAATTATTAAATATATATATATATATATATATATATATATATATATATATATATATATATATATATATATATATATATATATATATATATATATATATATATATATATATATATATATATATATATATATATATATATATATATATATATATATATATATATATATATATATATATATATATATATATATATATATATATATATATATATATATATATATATATATATATATATATATATATATATATATATATATATATATATTGCTCTGTCCCGCTCATCACACTGGATCGGCACAATCCATCTCTCCGTCGTGGAGGGCCTAGCTCATTGATCAGCTGTCGCGCGCAGATCAAAACGAGTGTTTTTGATGAAAACGTAATACAACGACAATTCAACTCGGATATCGTCTCAAGGATTCTTTTATGTGATTAATCTACCAAATTCGAAATGGAGGGGGAGTTGGTTTGGTTTCTGATCGGATAAATAAAGAAAATGCAATTAAGCGGTTAACATAAGTGATTATCAAAATAAGTCAATCTACTGTTTTCGGTTCCGGTATATCACGGGTTTCTACCTTACCAATTTCCTAAGCGATTTCGATCTCTATTCGATTCCTATGTCAATTAACAAGCGCAAAAGACATAAACTAGATTAACAATCCTATATTCCAAATTAAGCAAACGGATTAAGTTTTCGTGAATTAAGCAAACACGAATTATAAACGCGAATTAACGACAAAGCGATGTAACGACGAATAAAAGCTAAGGATGCAATCATACGAATTTAATCAAAACAATTCTATAAACTAACAGATTAAGCAAAAGCAATTCATAGAATAGTGTTGAAAGAGAAACGAATTAGATTGATAAAGTAAAAACCTCAAAGCGTTGGAACGCGATTACAGCAGAATGACTCTAAGGAATTAGCTCTCCATGGTTCTCTCAAAGCTCCGAATGTATTTTTCGTGAAAATGTAACTAAGTGAACAGTAACACGAGTATTTTTCCTTTAAAAAGAAAGAAAATTCGGGTCATAACCCAACTGGGTCGAAAACATAACCCAGGTCCATTACATGACCCAACACTAAGATAAAATTCTAATGCAGTAACTTCAAACGGAATTCTGGAATTTTGGGCTCCGAATCTGACTTTGACTCTAACATGAAAGTTGTAGCTCTCTCTCTTAGCTTTCCGGCGATTTTTAGAACGCCTCAAACGGATTCCCGGAACTCCAGTTATGATCGTTTCGGTGCAGAATGCTAAAGCTGAAAAATAAGTGCGGAAATCAAATTAAGCCAAAAATAAAATAAAATATAAAAACAAAATAAAACATAAAAATAATCTAGATAAATTAAAGAAATGCCTAAGTAAAAATATAGGAGAAAGTGCATAAATATGCACTGATCACTCATCACGCTGGGATCGCTTAAGCGTCTCCCCATGGACACAAACCTTAGGATCTATGACATTTTGATATTAATAATTATAGGAATACCTTGACGAATATAATGAGAAAGATTTTTAGAAAATGACAACGATAATTCTAAAATACAAAAGTGTAGAGACAAGTGTTTGACACTGGTTGGCTTGTGGATTTTTCTCAACCAGTACTCGTAATGTCTTGAAAACTCTTCGAATGGGGATAAAAAGAGATAATCTTCTTATAGCATGATATATTTGAGTTCACAGCCTATATATAGAATGACAATCATTTAGAATTCTCATTATTTTGAAATGGATTATCTTGACATCCACTTATATTTAAGCACATATTCAATTAAATAATTAATTATTAAATATAATTAATTATTTTATTTACTTATTCAACCGATTAAGACTCTTATATATATATATATATATATATATATATATATATATATATATATATATATATATATATATATATATATATATATATATATATATATATATTGCTCTGTCCCGCTCATCACACTGTGTCGGCTCAATCCATCTCTCCGTCGTGGAGGGCCTAGCTCATCACGTTGGTGTTGCACCCCAAAATTTGACCAACATTTATTTACCCATCAAGAGTTATATGAGACTTTGAAGCTAGCCAAGAAGGTTGTTCAAGTGTTCAAAGGTTGATACCTTTGTTAGAGAACTCAAGAGATCCTCAGAGAAATTGGTTGAAACCAAGGTTGTGTGTCTCATAACTTGAGAGTTGTGGGAGCTCCTCAGATGATTCTGAGACCATGAGGATGAACTTGAAGCTTTGAGAAAGCTTATGAGATGTCTTAAGAGCCATCATGAAGCCTACAGAGGTCATTGTACAAGAATTCAGAAGATTCAGCCATGAGTGGTGGAATTAGGGTTTGACTGGGTCAACCCTAGGTCAACTGGAGATTTGGAGAGGGCTGAGACCTAATCCAAGATCCATGTGATCATGGAATGATGCATTGAAGTGTTATAAGGATGATTCCTAGACCAACTCATCATGATTGAGGAGTTTGAGAAGTTTTAAGCTAGGGTTTCTAAGGGTTGACAGTGTAAAATCCCCTAGTTTGATCCCTATCTTCAAGGCAGTTTAGCTCAAGATGTGATTGTCATATCATCTTCCCCACAACATGAATGTTGTAGATATTGTTCTTAGATTTAATTTGAGTACTAGAAGTCCTTGATAGGATTTGTAGAGCTCAAGTTATGACTTTGACAAATTACAGGTCATCTGAGGTATGTGAATCTGGGTCCTTGAAAGTCACCCAACTTGCATCCAACTTTTGCCCTAGTAGGATGATTCCTATGAACTCTTGGTCAACATGAATGTTGAAGAGAATCTTCTTAGCTTTCTATAGAGTACTAGAAGTCCTTGATAGGATTTGTAGAACTCAACTTATGGCTTTGACAAGTCAAGGGCATTTTGGTCATTTGGAGGTTATAGGTCATTTCAAGCATAAGGCCATATCTCCTACTTACAAGCTTCAAATGGAAAAATCTTCAACATAAAACTTTCTTAGAATGATGTTTTAAGGCTAGTAGGGAGGTCATGAGATGTTGAAAAGGCTTGTATCAAAAAGTGATAAAAATAGCCTAAAAATGAGGCATAAGTTAATTCAAGTGAAATTGAAAAATGGAAATCCCAAGTTATAAGTCCAAACCGTGTCATGTAATAGATCATTTTGACTCCAAATGACATTCTAAGAACAATGGTTCAGAAAAAATTTTGATTTGAGGCTTGGATCATAGGGCTGCCTTGGAATTGGATTACTTGCATATTAAGGTACCAAACCAAAACTCAAAAGAACTCAACAAGCAAGGTAGTTATGCATTGTAACTCATCCAAAATATCATGTGGGGATAAATTCAAGTTAGTTACAAATATTACAAGGGCTATGGCATGATATAGCATGTAAGGAGAATGAGAAATCAAAATACCATGACATGAAAAGTTCAATTTCTCATTGGATTGTTCTAGAGGGTTCTAGATGATTCTAAACCACTCTATATAACAAGTCTAACTTGCTCAGATGCAAGGTTGGTGAGAATTGGTGCATGAAAGAGAGAGTGAAATCCAAAATCTTCCATTGCAAGTCACATTCAATTTCTTCATTCTTCTTCATTCCCATCCCTTTTTTCTTCACAAACACTTTCCATAGATCCCTCTGAGTGTGTGCATACTGAATTGAAGCTCCATTGATGGAGGATTGAATGTGTTCCAATTGAATTTGCAAGAAGCCATTCACATTCGAATCTTGAAGTGCAAGCATTCTTCCTCCATTTTTTTGCAAACAGTAGAAGTTTCATCATCCAAGGATCATTCTTGAAGAGTTTCAAGCCTTGAATTGAAGATCTACCATCACTGCCATACCAAGAAACCAGGTTTGCAAAATCTCTTCCACCTCATTATTTAGGCATGGTTAGGTTGAATTATTAGCATAGAATGGGTAGAGACCAATAGGTGATCAATTCTGAAGAGTTTAGGATCATTTGATGAAGTTTCAGTCATGGACACCATTTCTTTATAGAGCAAGAACTTGTGATATAGGGAGTGATAATGCAAGGTTAATAGCTGGTTTTGATTAGGGCAATGTGAGGATCATTTTGATGCAAAGAAATCTAAGGTTGGTTGAAGTTGAGGATGGATCATATTTTGAGATTAATTTGGATTCACCACCGGGTTCTATGGTAGAGACCATTTCAATGTATTTCAAGGTCAGGATCGTGTTCAGCATGGAAAACTGAGCAACTTTGTGTTTTACACTTTGAGATTTGATGATGATATGAGAGAGCACGAGCAGGTGGAAGATGAGTGCATGAGCTCTGGTTCATGGAAGTTTCAGGGCAAACCCTAGGTTGGAGGTTGAAGACGAAGATAGAACCGTTAGATCGCGCGCTGACCCTTGACTTGAGAAGCAATCCAACGCACCACATTCAATTTCATTTTTGGAGGGATCTCAGAGCGCTTGAAACGCACCGTTTCATTAAACGGTGGCTCTGGGCCTAAGTGAACTTGTGCTATCCCCACCCCCTTTGAGAGGCCCGGTCCATAATGCACTATATTTCGTTGATATTTGCACCGTGACTTTTTTAATTTGTTTTGGTTTTATTAATTGTTTTCTGAATTAAAATGGGCCCAGCGCGCTTGCTTTCTAGACACCCCATTCTGGGCCCATGTGTGAAATAAACTGGATATTGTTGCTGATTGCACCCCATTTTTATATTTGCATTTTATTTTTCTCCATTTTTATTTTAATCTTGTAAAATTCATATAAAATGGAAAATTAATGATTTTTTAATGGGAGTTTTTTCTCCTATTTCATATTCATGTCTAGAAAAATATAAAATAAAAACATTTTTCATCTCATGCATTTTAATATTTTTTGTATATTTTCTACTTTAATTGCATTTTATCTCTTTTAAGTTGATCCATTAATTTGTAGAATTTTTTTTAGGTAGATCCCTTAGTATTTTTAGGTCAGTCTTTTTAGGATAGTTAGATATATGTTTTAGCTTCCCCCTGGATTTATTCCAGATTTTTGTGATGATTTTTAGGATAGTTTTGATTAGATGCTTCTAGGTTGTGTAGAATTAGGTTAAACTTCAACGTAGGTCCATAATAACTTTAGATTTTTGGGTTTTTAGGACAAGTTAGGCTATGTGACATATAGGGCATTAAGGGTAGGTATGTAGGATCCCTTAGAAATTATATTAGGATTTAATATAGTAGTATACTATTTTTAGATGATTTTTGTATTGGTTGATTGTTTGTGTTGCCTTTAGGGCATTTTTGCTTTAGTTGCTTTGCTTTGTGGGCTTGGAGAGCTTGATCTTGTTCTAAGGAGCATTTAGGAGCATAGTAGAAGACTTGAAGAAGCATTGAGGAGCTTGAGAGCTTGATTTTATTTGTCTTTTTTGTTGTTTTAGGGTTAGGGATTAGGAAGAGTTTAGACCTAGTTCACTTCTTTCTTAAACATGGATGGTATCTGTCACCTCCATTCCTCCCTATGATTCAAAGTCCTTCCATGGTATACACCTCTCTCCTTTGGAGGGATAAGTGATGTACCTAGGAAGTATAACTTTTGAGGGAATCATTCCTTTGATGTTGGACCCTTATAAGTCACCTTTGGTGGTCAATAAGCAGTTCAATATCCCCAGCTTATCCAGTAAGTGATTTTCTCTGGTTTGATTGTCTTGAGAGATGTTGAGCTTGAGCTTGAAGATGAAGACTTCATTGAAGAGTGTAGAAGAGGATGAATCCTTGGGCATTGCCATTCCAGCTGAAGCTTGAAGAGCAACAAGAGCAAGTTGATACTTGAAGACCCCTGAAGATTAGGTGAAGCCTGAAGGTGGAGCTGGTCAAGGAGCTGAAGCTCAGAGAAGATAAGTTGAAACTTATGTTGAAGGGTTGAAACCTGGAAAAGCAATTGATATTTGTCAAGAGTAATTGAAGTCTGAAGACTGGATTGCTGTTGGAAGAGCTGAAGCTTGGAGTTGAGAGGAGTTGGTCTGCTTTCTTCTGTTTTCTTTTCTGTATTGATGTGTTTTGTTTGACTTGTTTGATGCATTAGAATAAGCTCATATCTAGAATAGGTAAAATCTAGGAGCATGATTGCACTAGAGGTTGAGTTTGTCCCTCTGCTTGTATTGTTACTGTGTGGCTTTGCTTGCGGGTATTCGGTAGAGCCCAGCTCCCTTGCCCATGTGGTTTGTTTGCCTGATGGCATTTTATTTCATTTTATCTGTATAATTGCAGCTTACTGTTATTGCTTGATAGCATGTTATTTATCATTTCAGTATGATTACTGTTGTCCATTCTGGCTTGAGGTTGAGATGAGCTTGTGGAGGCTGAATCCCCACACACATTTCCTCCCTCACTTGCATTGCATGCATTTTACTGTTAAGCTGATGCTTTGTCTGTTTCGGTGTATCATTGACATGATCCCTTAGGACTCTCATTTCCTTTGATAAGGAATTGATGATAGAACTTTAGGTTGAAACCTATGCATGACAACTTCTAGGAGTTCCCTGTTCAAACCTCAACCATAGGATGAATCCATGGCATGATAACAGTAGGACTTGATAGTCTCCCTCCTAGTTGGGCCTGTTCTCTTCTCATCTCAAAACAGTTTAAGATACAGTATTCATGAATGATTTCTTTCGTACGTTACGAGCCTTAAGCTATCTGAGAAAGGATTGTGGGAGAGTTTCTTTTCCACAGTCTGGATGTTAAGTATGGTACCCTTTGGGTGACATGCGACGCATTCACTCTCAGGTCATAGTCTCTAGTGCGATTGAAATCGCAAACACAATAAAAAACACTTCTTTCGTAAAAGACAGGAAATAAACCGTAGTTTCCCGAACTACGTGAGCTCTGATCTCTCATGCCTGTTGAGAGTACGTAGGCACAAGATGGCGATGTCTTGGCGAGCTACCTTCCCCCATAACCCTTCGTAGGCCGAACTACGTTGACTCTGATTTCTCGTTCTCTGATGAGAATACGTAGGCATAAAGCGTGATGCTTTGCCGAGTCATTTTTCTTTTCTGTTTCAGCCAGCCTTGATAGGTAGATAGAATAAAACCAACCCGTCCAAGTAAACACAACAAGCGAGGATCCCGTCGGGTACGACGGACGTGAGGGGTGCTAATACCTTCCCCTTGCGTAACCGACTCCCGAATCCAGACAACGGTTGCGACGACCTTGTCTTACCCTTTTTTGTCAGGTTTTTCCGATCGTTTTCTTTCCCGCTCTGAGGGATAAATAACGAAAGGTGGCGACTCTTCTGTTGTGCCGACACCTTATTTTCGCGCAAGCGACAGCTGGCGACTCTGCTGGGGACCCAACGGTTCCCTGCGAGAGTCAATCCTAACGCTTGTATGTTTACTTGTTGGGTTGCGTTTATTTACCGCATTTTACTTCTCGCACTTTATTCCCGCATTTTATTTTCAGTATAATATGATTATTTGTGCTGTTGTGGGATGGGAGTTCTGATGAGTGAGAAGCCAGACCCAGGCTTGAGTGCACCATAGACTTAGAGTGGAAATTAGTGGGCGCGTGCTTGCTTTGCAGGCACTAGTGTCTCATGAAATCCACGCTCAGACGAGGTTCATCCGGTTGGCTTCACTTTCAACCCTTTGGGTTGAGACGGTTGCTGGTTTGGTGGATTGTCGACTCTAGGGACCGATCATTTGTGATTCAGCTAAGTGAGGCCGCTTCATGAGCTGGTGATGCCACACCTTCTGGGTATTGTATCACCCCTCTTGAAAGTCTGTGACGCTGATGAACGCATAGGATGCCGTACCTTGAGTCAGTTTAGGTCCATACCTGTGAGTGGGGTTGGGTTCATTGCAGGAAACCTTGACCTTCAGACTACCTGGTTTTCTTGACAGTGAATCAGTTGTGTTGATACCCGGGTTTCTCAGTTGCAGATTTGTCTGTTCTTGATAGAGCAGGTTTTGATCAGAGGATCATATCATCAGGTGTTTGTCTGTTCTTGATAGAGCAGGTTTTAATCAGAGGATCTTATCACCAGGTGTTTATCTGTTCTTGATAGAGCAGGTTTTGATCAGAGGATCTTATCATCAGGTGTTTGTCTGTTCTTGATAGAGCAGGTTTTGATTAGAGGATCTTATCATCAGGTGTATGTCTGTTCTTGATAGAGCAGAGGTTTTGTCATCAGTTGCTTGTTCTTGATAGAGCATATTTTTGAGTGGGGTCTGAAGATCTCATCAGCAGATGTTGTTTGTTCTTGATAGAGCAGGTTTTGAGTGGGGTCTGAAGATCTCATCAGCAGCTGTATGTTTGTTCTGGATAGGGCAGATTTTTGATTTGGGGTCTGAAGACCTCATCAGCAGATATTTCTTGATCCTACATCAGAGGTCCTTATTATCAGACATTCGTTCTGGACAGAGCAGAATTATGATCATATGTATACGGTCCTATCAGATGGTTGGTCTTGACATATCAGATTTGTGGTCCTACACCAGGGTTTTCTTCTCATCAGTGGTTGTTGATACAGAATCTCCACAGCACCAGTTGCCTGGATATCTTATTGCATGATTGCATTTTGCATTAGTTTGCATGTTCATTTGCATTTCATTAACGTGTGTCTGTGTTGCAGGTACCGTTTTCCCCGATCCAGGATTTCTTGCCTCCTATTGCATTGTTATGGGCTCTCTGAGGAAGACCGTGGCTTACAAGTTCCCTGCCCCTGATGTGGCTAAGTTGACTGGTTTGATAGCTCTAGCAGATGATTCTGTGAAGGATGAGTTCAGAAAATCTTATGGCAGGTTGCTCAGTTTGGTTTGTAAGCCTTCTGTGTTCGAGTTGAATGGGTTGCACGCTCTGCTGCAGTTCTACGACCCTCCGCTGAGGTGTTTCACTTTTCAGGACTTCGTTCTTGCAACTACGCTGGAAGAGTATGCTGACTTGCTAGGTGTGCCTATCAAGAGGCAGATGCCTTTTGTTCACATGGATGCTGAGCCTGATCTGGCTGGTTTAGCTCCTTCACTTCATTTGGACGCCTCCGAGTTAGTATTGACTAGTTGGAACAAGGTTCCTGGGTTCTCCTTGCAGTTTCTGGTGGTTAAGGCTCAGCAGTGTGCCAAGGACGGATGTTGGGACGCGTTCAATGCCATCCTCGCTTTATGCATATATGGCATCATCATGTTCCCCAACATGCCCGATTTTGTAGACTTTGATGTGTTTCACATCTTTGCTTCAGGGAATCCAGTCCCTACCTTGATAGGAGATGTCTATCACTCAGTCCACTACAAGAATGAGAACAGGAGGGGGAAGAATGTCTCATGATGTGTACCCTTGCTGCACAAATGGCTTGATAGTCATCTGCCCAAGAGGGGTCCTTTTGTCTTGTCTGCAGCCACAGCTGAGTGGCCTGAGCGTCTGATGAGTTTATCTGCAGAGGATATTGACTGGTTTGACAGAGACAGGTTGGGTACTGAGGTGATCTTCAGTTGCAGCGGGTTTCCAAATGTGCCTCTGATAGGCAGGAAGGGTTGTATAAACTACAATCCGTCGTTGTTGGTCCGCCAATTCGCGTATGCTTTGAGAACTCCGCTGAAGGAGGAAGAGGTACAGGAATCTTTGTACCTCACCGGTACTCTAGAGGGGGATTTGTTGTCCAAGCTTCAGCGTGCGTGGAATAGTATCAGTAAGCAAGGAAAGCCTTTGTTGGGAAAAAGCAACAATCAAGCCTACCCTCCATACGTGACTTGGATCAGAGCCAGGGCCAATGCTATAGGGATGTCGTTTCCTCATGCCAAGCCAGAAAGTCCTCCAACGATCGAAGAGCCTACTATTGTGCCCATTCATCAGCATAACCAGGTATTAGCTGAGCGGGATGAATTGAAGCGGGCGAACGAAGAACTGGAGAAGGAGTTAGCTCAGCTCTGAAGCGAGAGAAACGAAGCCGTTCATGCTTTCAAAAGGCAGACAGAGTTGGTGAACCAGCTAGGTACGGACCTGACTAAGCAGATAGCCGAGCGGGAACGCATGGGTCGAGACTTCAAAGCTGTCAACGACGTACTGGCTACGAAGAAGCAGCACTTGGACGAGGCACATCGGAGGATATCCAAGTTCAACCAGCACTGGAAGGCTTCCCTGGCCACCAGGAAAGAGCGGGAGGATAAGCTAATGCTACAGATCTCCAAGCTGGAAGCCGAAGTGAAGGACAGTGAAAAGAGGTTTGATGAAGAAACCGCCCGCAGATACGCCGCCGAAGGCCAGCTCAACAAAGCTCTTGCTAACCTGAAGGAGCGCAAGCTGACGTTTGAGTCAAAGAAGCGGAAATTAGAAGATTGCTTCGGTGAAGGAGCATGGGAAGGTTCGATCGAAGGACTTCAGTATACCATTGTGCAGAGAGAATTGCTCGTCGAGGGGTTGCTCACTCTGCCAGATCATCCAGAGACGAAGGAGTTATTAGCAGAGTATCGCGCCCGTGGCCGTACTTGACTAGTTGTATTCCTTTTGTTTTGATCTTTGTTGTATGCTGACCATCACCAGGCTTGTTGGCTGAGGTCACGCTGTTGATTCGTCTTGTACTCGCTGATGCTATGTACTGCCTTGATAGGCTTCCTTTATATATGAGATTGATGTTTCCATGATTGGGCTCGGACTTCTTCTTATTATTATTATCAGCACTGGCACTCAGGCACTAGGATCGGGGGAAATCTCCCAAACACACAGACACACGCATGCATTTGCATGAAGCATTTGCATGACGCGCATTTTGTTGTTTTTCCTAACCTTTAGTGTTTACAGGTTTTTCAGGTTTACAGGTCCCAAGCTGCTTCCGGTGACTCCAGGATTGATCAGAGACTAATTCACCGTTATCTGACTAGAGCTAATCAGACCAGGATCATGGATCAAGTGCAGATAGATGTCCAGGAGCTCCGCGAGAGGATGGATCGTTTTATGGAGCTTATGCAAGTGGTCGCCAATGGCCAGGACCAGCTCAGGACTTTGGTTCAGCCTTTGATCTCCAGGGTTGATAGCAACAGCATACTTCATGGCGGGGCTGTGCCTACTCCTCCACTAGTTGATACTCTGCAGAATGGTGTCCCCGCAGCCGGGGGCAACGGCAGTGCTAATGGCAATGTGATGGCCAACATCAGACTCAATACGACGGGCGTCGGTAATGGGAGTCTGGGAGATAATGTCAACATCGGGCCGGTCAACGGCAATGCTGGCGTCGGGAATCTGTTGGTGCCTCAACCATGGCTTGAGGATTATCAGGATGATGTCTTCTCTCAAAGAGGTGCGGAAGGGGAGCTGAATGCTGAAGCGCGGCTCAGATTCAAAGCACTGGAAGATAAAATGAGAGATATTGAGAATCAGAATACTTTGGGCGTTGATATGTCCAAGCTGGGGTTAATTGCTGATTTCAAGGTACCTCCTAAGTTCAGGGTGCCTGACTTTGAGAAATATAAGGGCACCACTTGCCCTCGTGTCCACCTGCGATCGTACTATAGAAAGATGTCTGCCTATTCCGAAGACGAGAAGTTGCTGATGCACTTCTTCCAAGATAGTCTTTCTGGGCCATCCCTCGAGTGGTACATGGGCCTAGAGCCCACTAGCGTGCGCACATGGAAGGATCTCGCTGAAGCGTTTGTCCACCATTACCAGTACAATAGCGACTTGGCCCCGAACCGAGTCCAGCTCCAGAACCTTTCGCAGAGAAATAATGAAGGATTTAAGGAGTACGCCCAGCGGTGGCGTGAGTTGGCAGCCCGGGTTCAGCCGCCGATGGTTGAACGTGAGCTCGTGCAGATGTTTGTGGCTACCCTCCCAGGGGTCTACTATGAAAAGTTAGTCAGCGGCATGTCTGGGACGTTCTCAGCTCTCATTACCATGGGCGAGCACGTCGAGAATGGTATCAAGATCGGGAAAATTCAGGGTGAATCATCCTCAGCTGGAGGAGGTGGAAAGAAACCTTATGCTGGTAAACGACGAGAAGGAGATGCGAGCGCTGTAACCAACGCTCGAAGAAAAGGTAAAGGCCCTCAGCAGCAGATAGCCAGTATAAATATCCCAGCAGCTCCGCAGCAGCAGCAGCAGTAGCAACCGAATCAGCAGGGATATAGAAAGTACCAGAATCGGGCACCTTTGACAAACCGTCACTTCGAAGCTCCGCCCATGTTGTATGCGCAGCTCTTGCAGACTTTGCTTCAGCTTTAGTTGGTTCAGAAGAGGACGATGGCTCCCTTGACAGGGGCACCTCAACCAGGGTACGACGCAAATGCCACTTGCGATTTCCATACAGGGGCACCAGGCCACACAATCAAGAACTGCAAAGCCTTTAAGCACAAGGTGCAGGACCTGGTAGATGCCAAGATTATCAACTTCTCCGATAATGTGCCCAATGTCACGAAGAATCCTATGCCGAATCATAGGGGTGCGGAGTGAACACCATTATCGAAGAAGAGAGTGCAGATCTATTGACTGATGTCAAAGACCTAAAGACGCCGCTTAGCTTCGTCAAAGCTAAGTTGTTGAAGAGAGGGTTCTTTCCAGGATGCGGAGAGATATGCATGGACTGTGCTACACATTCTGATGGGTGTGAGCATTTGGTAGAAGGAATCCAAAGTCTGATGACTGAGGGGATTTTGCAATTTAGCCGGAGGGCTGAAAGTGTATCTGGAGAGGTAGTGTTGAAGCAGGCCGATGAAGTCGCCACCATCACCACCCTCGCCAACCAATTACTATTTCCGCGCCCAGACCGCCTACAATCACTATCACCAAAGCTGGGCCGATACCATTTGAGAGCACCAACGCTGTTCCGTGGAATTATGGGGCTGAAGTCTATTGCAACGGTCAAAAGTTGGAGCTGGAGCCGTATGGGTCGACTGTGGAGAATCTCGCAGGACTCAGCGGTATTACCCGTAGCGGAAGAGTATTTGCACCGCCAGAGGTCATGGCAGATAAAGCGGTCAGAGCTGATGCGGCCGATAAGGGTAAAAGCAAAGTCGTCGAAGAGGCCCCGCGTGGGGTAGAGAAAGATTTGCTTGTCAAAGATGCCGAGGAGTTTATGCGGTTGATCAAAAAGAGCGACTACAAGATTGTAGACCATCTCCATCAGACGCCCTCGAAGATTTCTATTCTCAACTTGTTGCTGTGTTCTGAAGCGCACCGCAACGCGCTACTGAAGGTATTGAACGCTGCCTATGTACCGCAAGAGATATCGGTGAATCAGCTAGAAGAGGTGGTAGCCCACGTTAATGCTGGCAATGGGCTAGGTTTCACAGATTTAGAGCTGACGCCAAAAGGGAGAGATCACAACAGCGCCCTGCACATCTCGATAGAGTGTAGGGGCACAATCATGTCACACGTCCTGGTGGACACAGGTTCGTCGCTTAATGTCCTTCCGAAGAAGGCATTAATGAAGTTGGACACTCGCGGACTGCTCTGCACACCCAGTGATCTGGTGGTGAAAGCATTCGATGGAACTAAGCGCCACGTTTTCGGAGAGTTGACCCTGCCAATCCAAGTTGGTCCGGAAATGTTCGACACGGTCTTTTATATCATGGACATCATGCCTGCCTACAGTTGCCTCTTGGGCCGGCCATGGATCCATGCTGCTGGTGTCGTGACCTCCACGTTGCACCAAAAGCTTAAATATGTTGTCGGAGGAAGCATAGTAACCGTGTGTGGCGAGGAGGACATAATGGTGAGCCATTTGTCATCCTTTAAGTATGTTGAAATGGATGGCGAAATCCATGAAACTCTCTGCCAGGCATTCGAGGTCGTCAAAGTGAAAGAGGTAGCTCTTGTAGTCGCAGAGAAGCCAGAGATGAATCTCTCCTCATTCAAAGAAGCTCGGGCCTTCGTCCAAGCTGGTTCTACCCCAGGCTGGGGGCATATTTTGGAGATACCGAACAAGCAGGATAAGTTTGGGTTGGGGTATTCTCCTGAAGCTGAAGCTTCTTCTTCTTCGTCTAGCAGCGCGTCGCGGGGTAAGGGGCCGATCCTATTTACCAGTGGCGGAGTGATCTTCGAAAGCATCAGCGCGGCGTCTGAAGACAACAGGGATAACGATTGTGATCTCGACTCTTGGATTCGTCCAAGCAAGTCGGGCAAGGGCCTCAACAATTGGACCATCAAGGATATCATCCAGCTGACAAGTGAAGAGTAATGATTTACTTCTTTCAATAATTGTACAACCCTATGTCCTACCCGGGGCATAGCGGTTTTATTGTCAGGGCCTTGTTGGATTATGTACATGCATTTTGTTAATAAATCAAAGGCGTTTTCTTCGTATTCAAATATTGCGATCTCTGTTATTCCTGTTTTATGTTTGTTTTGAAAAACAGTAAAATGGCAATGGGGTTTGTGCTAACCTGCTTATTCTTGTTTTAAACTTAACCCTTGTTGTTGCAGGATCCACATAACAGATGACATCGACTCTGGACCTTCTACGGCCCACTTCGACTTCGATTGCCCGATCTATCAAGCCGAGGAAGAGATTGATGAAGACGAAGACCTTCCTGAAGAGTTGGCCCGCTTGTTGAAACAAGAGGAAAAAGTTATTCTGCCTCATGAAGAGGAGATTGAGATCGTGAATTTGGGTTCTGAAGAGCTCATCAGAAACGTCAGAGTAGGGGCTGCGCTGCAGAGTAATGTCAAGCAGAGATTGGTCGAGATGCTTCGAGAGTATAGTGACGTCTTTGCTTGGTCATACGAAGATATGCCCGGACTTGACACGGACATCGTGGTCCACCACTTGCCGCTGCGAGAAGATTGCCCTCCCGTTAAGCAGAAGCTTAGGAGGACGAGACCAGATATGGCTGTTAAGATCAAAGAAGAGGTGCAGAAACAGCTCGATGCTGGCTTCTTAGCGGTCACCACTTACCCTCCGTGGGTCGCCAACATAGTGCCTGTACCGAAGAAGGACGATAAGGTACGCATGTGCGACGATTATCGGGATTTGAATAGGACGAGCCCTAAAGATGATTTCCCGTTGCCTCATATCGATGTGTTGGTCGACAACACAGTCCAGTTCTTCATGTTTTCGTTCATGGATGGCTTCTCCGGTTACAATCAGATCAAGATGGCGCCGAAGGACATGGAGAAAACGAAGTTTATCACCCCCTGGGGAACATTTTGCTATAAGGTAATGCCCTTCGGTCTGAAGAACGCAGGGGCCACTTACCAACGAGCAATGGTAACTTTGTTTCATGATATGATTCATCATGAGATCGAGGTCTATGTTGATGACATGATCGCGAAGTCCCAAACGGAGGAAGAGCATCTGGTCAACTTATTGAAGCTTTTTGAAAGGCTTAGGAAGTTCAGGTTGAGGCTGAATCCTAACAAATGCACTTTCGGAGTGCGGTCCGGAAAGTTACTGGGGTTTATCGTTAGCGAACGAGGCATCGAGGTAGATCCTGCGAAAATAAAAGCCATTCAAGAAATGCCAGCGCCGAAAACAGAAAAAGAAGTTCGTGGTTTCTTGGGCAGAATAAACTACATTGCAAGGTTTATTTCTCAGCTCACGGCCACTTGTGAACCGATGTTCAAGCTTTTAAAGAAAGATCAGGCGATTACTTGGAATGAGGATTGCCAGAAGGCATTCGACAAGATAAAGCAGTATCTCCGAGAACCTCCAATCTTGATACCCCCAGTGGCTGGACGGCCATTAATCATGTACTTGACAGTTCTTGAGAATAGTATGGGGTGTGTTCTCGGTCAGCACGACGAGACAGGCAGAAAGGAGCATGCCATTTACTACTTGAGTAAAAAGTTCACTGACTGTGAATCTCGATACTCGATGCTGGAGAAGACGTGTTGTGCACTAGCTTGGGCTGCCAAACGTCTACGACAGTACATGCTCAATCACACCACTATGCTAATTTCGAAGATGGATCCGATCAAGTACGTCTTCGAGAAGCAGGCTCTTTCGGGCAGGATTGCCAGATGGCAAATGGTGTTAACGGAATATGATATTCAGTACGTGTCCCAGAAGGCCATCAAGGGAAGCGTATTGTCTGATTACCTTGCCGAGCAGCCGATCGAGGATTACTAGCCGATGAAATTTGAATTCCCTGACGAGGATATTATGTTTCTCAAAGCGAAAGATTGCGATGAGCCGTTGCTCGACGAGGGGCTAGATAGGAAATCCCAGTGGAAATTGATATTCGATGGGGGGGTTAATTCCTATGGAAGTGGCATCGGGGCTATCATCATGACTCCCCACGGATCCCATATCCCGTTTACTGCGAGACTGACGTTTCCAGTTACCAACAATGAGGCGGAGTACGAAGCATGCATCATGGGTCTAGAAGAGGCAATTGATTTGAGAATCAAGAATCTAGACGTATATGGTGACTCAGCGCTTGTAATCAACCAAATTAAAGGGGATTGGGAGACTCGTCAATCGAATTTGGTGTCGTACATGAATTATGCCAGAAGGCTACTTCCGTTCTTTGATCGAGTGGAACTCCATCATGTGCCCAGGGCTGAAAATCAGGTGGCTGATGCCTTAGCCATGTTGGCTTCAATGTATAAAGTCAATTTTTGGAATGAGGCTCCAAGAATTGTCCTTTCGCGTCTTGATAGACCGACATTTTTCTTTGCAATCGAGGATGCCGCCGATGGCAAGCCATGGTTCCATGACATTCAGACTTTCCTTATGACTAAGGAGTATCCTGCGGGTGCGTTAACCCAGGATAAGAAGACTCTGAGGAGGCTGTCTGGAAACTTTTATCTCAATCCTGATGGAGTGTTGTATAAGAGAAACCACGATCTCGTGCTACTCAGATGTGTAGATGAGAAAGAGGTGAGTATGCTCATGGAAGAAGTCCATGAAGGCACATTTGGTATGCACGCCGGCGGGCATGCTATGACGAGAAAGATCCTGAGAGCAGGATACTAGTGGCTGACGATGGAGTCGGATTGCTTCAGATTCACGAAGAGATGTCATAAATGCCAGATTTATGCTAATAAAGTTCATGTGCCGCCGTGCCCGTTAAATGTCATGTCCTCCCCGTGGCCGTTCTCCATGTGGGGCATCGACATGATAGGCAAGATCGAGCCCATTGCATCTAACGGTCATCGCTTTATTCTGGTAGCTATCGACTACTTCACCAAGTGGGTGGAGGCAGCCTCGTATGCTAATGTGACCAAGCAGGTGGTGGCTAAATTCATAAAGAGGGATATCATCTGTCATTACGGAATTCCCGAGCGAATCATTACTGATAATGGTTCGAACCTGAATAACAAGATGATGAAGGAGTTGTGCCAGAGTTTCAAGATCGAACACCACAACTCATCTCCTTACCGGCCGAAGATGAATGGCGCCGTTGAAGCAGCCAATAAGAACATAAAGAAGATTGTTCAGAAGATGGTTGTGACATACAAAGACTGGCACGAGATGCTGCCATTTGCATTGCACGATTATCGTACGACGATACATACGTCGACCGGGGCAACTCCTTTCTCCTTAGTGTACGGTATGGAGGTTGTCCTACCATTAGAAGCGGAGATCCCTTCTTTGCGAGTTTTGGTTGATGTGAAACTCGACGAGGCAGAATGGATTACGAATCGTCTGAACCAACTCAGCCTGATGGACGAGAAGAGGTTAGCATCGATTGCATTTGGTCGTCTGTACCAAAGCCGAATGAAGAAAGCTTATGATAAGAAGGTGCGTCCTAGAAGCTTTCAGACGGGTGATCTCGTCCTGAAGAAGATTCTTCCGCCACACTCCAATCACCGGGGCAAGTGGACTCCGAATTACGAAGGTCCGTACGTCGTCAGCAAGGTCTTCTCAGGAGGAGCTTTGTTGTTATCCACGATGGTTGTGAAGATTTTGCATCCCCGGTGAACGCGGACGCAGTTAAAAAATACTTTGCTTGAAAGCGACCCGCTGGACAAAAAAAGAGAGTCCAGGCAAAAAAAGGGCATCCCGGCGAACCAAAAACAGAATAAAAGGTTCGGGCAAAAATTAGGGATATAAATTGAAAAAATGTACACCCGCGAAGTCGAAAACCTACACTGGGCGGCTTCGGCAAAAAAGGGTATCCTGGTGAACTAAAAACCCGCAAAGGGCGGTTCACGCAAAAGTTAGGGATTTGAAAAAGCAAATGGCTGTGTTCCGCGTGTGGACTTTCATTGTTTAGTGGTTTGGAGGACCTGAGGGCCGTTTATCTGAATCAATCTCTTCCGAAGCTGAAGCGTCGGAGAAGTATCGAAGTCGAGTGGGTCTTAGAGGGATCAACTCATGGTGTTCGTCTACGCCTCGTTGCCGACATTTGTATATACTGATGTATATTTATGTTTTATTTTTGCGCGGCTTCCTCATCCCAGGAGCTTGCATCTGTTGTAAAACATTTTTACCCATTCAGGGGTTCGTTATCAATAAAATGCATACTGTTCAGCAATTCTGTTTGCCTGTTTAGCATTTATCTGTTTTGTTTGCGAAAAAAACGCCGATGTTTTTGATAAAATGCGCATGCATAAACTTACTGGCCTAGGCCCACTGATTGTCAAAACAATTAATTACTTGAATATTGTCACGAGATAATAACCTTGATAGGTCCCTTTGAGAAGGGTATCTTGTCTGTTTGTTTGTGTTGTTACAGGTGTAGCATATTCCAGACATTGCGCCGTGCGCATCCCTGAAGCAGGATGATTCCTCTTTCTCCAGCAGAGTTCAGTGGCCTCTCCCCGCAGAGTCTGAACGCAAGATAATGAGCATTGATATGTCTCCCCAGGCAGAGATGATTCTCTCTCCCCAATCAGATGTGTCTTGAAGGACCGTCACCTCCTCAGCTGAGTCAGGCGCCGAAGCATGAATTCATCCCCCAGCACCGGGTCACAAGTGCAGGTTTCGTAGGAAACTAGTCGTACGCCGAAGTATGCAGTAGCTAATGGTGCCAGACTGAAGTCTCCAGCGGAATTGAAATTCCCCACCAGAGTCGTACTCTCTCCCGAAGTCGGATAATTCCTTCTTCCCCAGCAGAATTGAAATTCCTCATCAGAGCCGTACTCTCTCCAGTGAAGCAGTTGGGACCATGATTGGTTTTTCCCAGTAGAGTGTTGAACAAATAATGTTGTATTTCCCCCCAGAGTCGTATTCTCCTGTGAAGCAGAATGATTTCTCCTTCCTCAGTCGAGTTTGCAGATACCCCAAGAGAGCCGAATCCTTGGAAATTGCTCAGACCATGATTGGTTTTTTCCCCAGTGGAGTGTTGATCAACTGAAGTTGTTTCCCCATAGAGTCTTATCTCCAGAGAAGTGGCCATGAAGGCCCTGCAGCTTATTCCCGCGATTGACATCGTTTTCCCTCAGCAGGTCCAGGTTCTCGTAGAACTTCGTTCCCCTGCAGCAATCAACTGAAGTTGTTTCCCCCGCAGTAGTCAACTGAAGTTGTGTCCCCTGCG
This sequence comes from Lathyrus sativus, assembly GCA_963859935.3. Taxonomy (NCBI): domain Eukaryota; kingdom Viridiplantae; phylum Streptophyta; class Magnoliopsida; order Fabales; family Fabaceae; genus Lathyrus; species Lathyrus sativus. Next base: position 295,342,496 of record OZ012738.1, on the reverse strand, counting down.
GAGTCCAATTGATGTTGGCGTGACCATGTTCTCCTCAGCAGGATGATTCCTCTATTTGAGTAGTTCTTTCTCCTTGACAGGAGGATTCTCCCTTCGGCATTTATTTTGCTGACGGGATCGCATCATTGTGCACGATTGCATAGCATTTATCATAAACGCATAGCATTTCCACCGTGTGGAGCATGGCGCCGAAGCATATGCATAATAAACATGATCTAGGTTGCTACCGTTCTTGTTTTGCAGGTGTTCCGCCAAAGGATCAGTTGCTTAGGATGATTCCTGACATTCTCCCCAACGAAGTCGCTTGCTCAAGATGATTCTTGAGATCCCCAGCGTAGTCTTCAGTTCAAGATGATTCTTGAATTCCTCAGCAGGGCCGTTTGCTTAAGATGATTCTTAAGACCCCAGTAGAGTCCCCAGTGAAGGTTGCCCAGGATGATTCCTGAAGCCCCAAGAGAGCCGAATCCTTGGAAGCTGCTCAAGCCATGATTGGTTTGTCCCCGGCAAGAGTTGCCCAGGATGATTCATGGAATCCCCAACAGAGTGTTTGCTCAGAATGGTTATCGATTCAGGACGATTCTTGAAGGTCCCCGGCGGAGTTATTTGTTCAAGATGATTCTTGAAGTCCTCAGCAGAGTTGATTCACCCAGAATGATTTCTGGACCCCCGGAGCGGAGTTACTTGATAGTTCTCCAAATTCCCCCCAGCGGTGAAGCGTCCTCCCCAACGGGTTTTCTAACGGCGAAGCTGAAATCTCCCTCGAAGACTCCATGATTGAAGTCTGACCGTGTTAATGAAGCAGTTATCTCAGCTGATGCGGAGTGCCTGATGGCAGAGGTTTAGATGTTCCCAGTTGGCTCATGATTGACCAAGAATTCTATTCCCGACTTGCTGATGAAGTCTGGCTGATGCCCGACAGTAATGCGGAGTGCCTGATGGCATGATCAACCTGATGGTTGAAGTCCGGCTGAAGCCCGACAATCTCTTTGAATGCCTGATGGCATGATCAACCTGATGGTTGAAGTCCGGCTGATGCCCGACAGTGTTCTTTGAGTGCCTGATGGCATGATCGACTATGTATTACCGGTTACCGAGTGACCAATTCCCCAAGGGATGTTTGTTCTCTGGCGGCAAGGTCAGATTTTGTAGGTTTCCAACGGCGATGTTGGATGTTTGTTTTTTGACGGCGAGGTTAGATTATGGTTGTTTCCAGCGGCGATGTTGGATATTTGTTTGTTTCTGGCGGCGATGTCAGGTGGTTTAGTTCTCCAGCGGCGATGTTGGATGATTGTTTCTGGCGGCGATGTCAGGTGGTTTGGTTCTCCAGCGGCGATGTTGGATGATTGTTTCTGGCGGCGATGTCAGGTGGTTTAGTTCTCCAACGGCGATGTTGGATGATTGTTTCTGGCGGCGATGTCAGGTGGTTTAGTTCTCCAGCGGCGATGTTGGATGATTGTTTCTGGCGGCGATGTCAGGTGGTTTGCTTCTCCAGCAGCGACGTTGGATGTTTGTTTCCGACGGCGATGTCAGATTCCTTAGTTCTCCAGCGGCGATGTTGGATATTTGGTTGTTTCTGGTGGCGATGTCAGGTTCTTTAGTTCTCCGGCGGCGATGTTGGATATTTTGTTTCCGACGGCGATGTCAGGTGATTCAGTTTTCCAGCGGCGATGTTGGATGTGTTGTTTGTGTTTGACGGCGAGGTCAGATTATTTTGAGTTCTCCAGCGGCGATGTTGGTTGTTTGTCTTCCAGCGGCGATGTTGGCTGTTTTGTTTGTTTCTGGCGGCGATGTCAGGTGATTGTTTGTTTCTGACGGCGATGTTGGATATTTGTTTGGTTGACGGCGATGTCAGGTGATTCAGTTTTCCAGCGGCGATGTTGGATGTTTTGTTTGTTTCTGGCGGCGATGTCAGGTGATTGAGTTCTCCAGCGGCGATGTTGGATGTTTGTGTTTGACGGCGACGTCAGATTGATTTAGTTCTTCGGCGGCGATGTTGGGGGTTTTGGTTGTCCGACGGCGATGTCAGATTGATTTAGTTCTCCAGCAGCGATGTTGGGTGTTTTGGGTTGTTCGACGGCGATGTCAGACGCTTTATTTTCATGAATGCCTGATGGCAAGGTCCGGTGTCTGATGACGATGTCAGAGGAATTTAATGTGGATAACTGACGACAAGGTTCAGATCAGTATGTCTCCAGCTAGTTGTCGTGCAACTAGTATTTCAGTGTTCGAAGATCTATTCCCACCAGCGCTCGTGCAGTTGGCAAATTTCTGAGTTTATCGGTATTCAACCGTCTCGCACCTTGATTGGATGAGAGTCGTTCGCTCCTCACCCAGTCAGGTTCAAGCCGTTTGAATAGGGGCAGCTGTTGCACCCCAAAATTTGACCAACATTTATTTACCCATCAAGAGTTATATGAGACTTTGAAGCTAGCCAAGAAGGTTATTCAAGTGTTCAAAGGTTGATACCTTTGTGTCGCTACTGCGAAAATCGGCGCCGGCTGAACAGAAGAGTCGCCACCGTGCGTTATTTATCCCACGGGAGGGAAAGGAAACGCTCAGAGTAAACCTCGCACAACACGGGAAAGGTATGGTCGTCGCAACCAAAACCTGGATTCGGGAGTCGGTTACGCAAGGGGAAGGTATTAGCACCCCTCACGTCCATCGTACTCGATGGGATCCACGCTTGTTTTCGGGTATGGATTGTTATTCTATCTAAACTATAGGTCAAGGGTGAAAAAGAAAAATAAAATGAAAATAAAAATGACTCGGCAAAGTATCGCACTCTATGCCTACGTATTCCCGTCTGGAACGAGAAATCAGAGTCAACGTAGTTCGCCTACCTACGGGAAAGGAGGGGAAGGTTGCTCGCTAGGATATCGCATCCTATGCCTACGTACTTTCACACGGCATGAAAGATCAGAGCAAACGTAGTTCGGGCCACGTACGACACAAGTCTGTCCTTGATTGATTTTATTCCTTCTGAAAAAGGGTTTCTTGATTAGCAGTCCCGGCGGACAAAAATGACGTCTTGATGAGTTCACATTCTTTTACGGAAGAAGTGTCTTTTATTGTGTTTGAAATCTTTATGTGTTTTTCTGTTTGTTTTGAGAAAGAAGAGACAGAACTCTAACCTACGGTTACGAAGGGAAACGAACTAACCTAATGTTATCATGCCTGGGTTAAGACCTAGTGTCTATCATGCTCCTCTCTTGCACAGAGAGAAACAGAGATCCTACGGGATAGGCAGAAACAGAAACAATATCAAATATATACAGTAAAGCAGTAAAATGCATGGATGCAACAGTACAAGCGAGGCAAGGGAGTCCCACTCAACCTCGAACCTGGAAAACAATAGGCAAAAGTGAACAGGCTTCACTTTCAACCCAGCAGGGTAAACAGCAAACAATACAGTCCAGAAAACCAATCAATACATCAGCAAATGAAATACAACAGCAAAAGAAACAGCATCAGCAGCTCTGAATCAACATCTGGCTTCAAGTAATCCCCAATCAGCTACAGGCTTTAACAAGCATCAATCTCCGTCTTCATGGCCTTCAGGAAAGGGCTTTGATTATCTATCTTCCATCTGCAATGGCTTTTCTTCATGCTCAAACCTCCAGGATGAGGGATCAGTCACAAGAATGAAGTGAATGAATGTTAGACAGTTAATTACCTACCAAGGGTGGTTCATCAACTGTTAACATTAAACAGAAAGTCTCCTCTCAAAAGTTCTATCTTTCAAATATATTCACTGATCCTTCCAAAGGAAGGAGGTGGATATTTGAAAGAGACTTTGAATCATAGAGAAAGGATGGATGCAGACAAGGCATTCCATGTTTGAGAAACAAGCTTTCTAATCTAGAGCTCTGCCTAGCTCCTAAACCCTAATCTCCTCAGCAGCTGCTAGCAAGAACCTCCTCTCCAACTCTGGCAGTTGATCTTCAATCTCTGGATCTCCAATGGCTTCCATCTCCTCAAGTCTTCAGCTCTCCCAAGTCCCCAGACAATCCCAATACCCAAGCAAGCAAGCAATAATCCCCAGAGGGCACACCACACCAGACAATCAGACATACACAGAGCATTAATAGCAGTAGGGGAATCCTGACTTTTCTAAGGGAATCTAATAACTACCCATAGCCCCTATAGTCCCATAACTAATCTAGTCAAACCCTAAGTCCTAAGGGAAAGAATCAAACTTCTTAAGTCATCACCTAAAAACCCTAATTTGTACATGTTGTTCAAGCCTACATTAAGCACCTAAAATTAATTCCTAAAAATGGGAACTAAATTGTTTCTACAAGTTCAATATCTCATCTAAGCAACATAAAAAGAATGAACAAAAAATATGAAAGTATCTAATAGAACAAAAATTAGTAAAATCATGCATGAAATGAACTATTTAAAATGACATTTATTTAGAAAATATGGAAAAAATATCAAATAAAAATAAAAATGCAATTTTATTTAATGACAATTTTCTACACATCCTAGAGAAAATAGTGTAAAAAGAATGAATTAAAGATGGTTTTTTCTCTATTTATTATGAATTTTTAAAGTTGGTTAAAATTAAAATGAATTAAAAAAACTAAATTGAATAAAATGGGAGGAGGAGGTACTAATAGCAATTCGCTCAGTTCAGAATCCAGTGGGCCAGCAAACGGGGGGTGTGCGTAGCACCTTGAATTAGGCCCAGAACCACTTCAGAATTATTAAAAATAAAAACACGCAGGGGGTGAAAATAGCATAGGATTCACGTTCAAATTGATTGGGCCTGATAACTGGGGGGTGGGGATATCACTCACTTAGGCCCGCCCGTTTCAATTAATGAAACAGTGCGTTTAGGGCACCACTCTTCCCTCCAAAATCTGAGTTAAATGAGAGCCCTACGATCTAAGCTCTGAGTCAAAGTCCAAGGCGCGATGGATGGCCACGATTACGTCTTCCTCATTGAATCTGTTAGAACTAGGGTTTCTGCCATGAATGCTCATGCACGAACCAACTTCCACCAATCTGTCCTCACTCTCCAGGCCATGAATCAACACGATGCCAACATGAAAAACACTCAGAATCTCTCCCTCTACACGTCTATGGCATTAGCTTGGTTTGAAACTCATCACAACTCTCAACCCGATCGAGCCAAGTTCTAACTCCATGAAAACACTCTGCAACTCACCAGCATAATTCTCCATCAAACCTAGACTAATCTCTTCCATGACTAATGGTGATCATCCTGCGCTAACAACCTAATATTATAATGCACTATGCCACGAGTTCTTCATCCTAACAGTTTTAACAACCTGTCAACAATCATCACTAAACTACTCCAAATTCAACCTAATTGCTCTACTAACATCCTACATCATATCTAAACTAACAAAACTGTGCTAAACTAACTACATCAAGCTGTGGCAGAGAAAATGCACCTGGTGTGAAATCTTGTGGATGATGATGAATCTTGTGGATCTGAGGCTTGTGAGGCTTGGATCTTGATCTACACTTGCACTACTTGATTCTGTATGCAACACTTTGAGGAGTCTTGCACTGGATCTTGAGTTCCAATGGAAATTGCAATTTTGATGTTGATGATTATAGTGCTCGAAAATGGATTGATCACACCTTGTTCTTGGTTGAATTCTGATCTATGATGATGATTGAATGTAGGAGGATCAATGTTGATGAGAATTGATGAAGATTTTGGGAAATTTTGAGAGAATTGCAATGAGAAAGAATGAGAAAACTTTGGGAAATTTTGGTGAAAAATGAATCCAACCCTTGATCAATCTTCATTTCATGTTTATATAGTGTTCAATGGTAACTTCTAGATCCCTCTTACACATTCCCTTGCCTTCCAACTTTGATTCATTTTGGCTATGTTTCTTAAAATGCAAGTAACCAAGGATAACTTTGAAATCTTCCACTAAACTCAAAAAAGTGCTTGAACCATTGTCTTTAGAATGTCTTTTCCATTCAAAATCATATATTGGAAGTCTCCATTTGGACTTATAAATCTCCCAAACCATTTTCCACTTTGACTTTATTCAAATTATAAGCCATTTTAGTTCAAATTTGGACCAATCATGCAACTTCATGTTATGAGCTTTTCCAACAATTTGTGACCTTCTTTCTAGACTTAAAATCACATTTGGAGCAAGTTTGATGTTGTAAGTTTTTCCATTTGAGGCCTCCTTGTATGAGTTTTGGACATGAGTTAAAATGACCTGTAATTCACAAATGCCCAAAATACCCTTTTCTTGCCAAGGCCATAAGTTGAGTTCCACACATCATATGAAGGCATACTATACCATTCTAGAAAGATAAGACAATGAGGAACAACTCTTATGTTGACCAAGAATTCATTTGAAATCTCCTTGAGGGGTAAAAATTGCTTGGAAGTCAAGTCACTTTCACAGACAAAATTTCAGATACCTCAGATGACCTGTAACTTGCAAGGACCATAACTTGAGTTCTATAAATCTCCTTGATGTCTTCCACCACTCAAATTAAAGGTATTGAGATCCTCTACAAGTTTCATGTTGGCCAAGAAGCCATTTGAAGCTAGCATTTTGACTTATCTTGCTTGGAAATTTGACCTAAACTAGGGGATTTTACCCAGAAACCCTAATTTAGAAACTCCTCTTCTCCTTGATTTCTTTTGAATTCTTCTTGGCATATCTCCATATCCTTCTTTATATGTCCAATGATGAACCCCACATCTCTCCACTAGACTTGAATGCCCCTTAAATCAGTCAATTGACCTAGGATTGACCTAGGGTTGACCCAGATGAAACCCTAGTTGACTGCCTTCAGCTATAGCTCTTGTGCTCTCATCAGTGACTTGTCTCCTTCTTTAAATGACTTTATAAATCTCATATAATGTCTAGATACTCTCCATGCCTTCAACTCACAGCTCACAACCCTCTTGTTGACCCTCAGATGCCCTCAGCTAGGAGATGGACTCAAGGCTTGATCTGCTGGACTCTTTGCTTTCAAATTCTTTCCTGATGACTTGAATGAGATTGAATTGGGATAATAACCTCTTGATAGGCCTCTAGAGATGAGAATAATGATTGGTCCCCTGTTGAATGACTTGCTATGCTTATGCTATGCAGATGGTTAGACTATGTACATGACTCTATATGCAAATGCTAATGACATTGAAACATAAACCAAGTGAATAAGGTTGGGCAAATTTTAGGGTGCAACAGCTGCCCCTATTCAAGCGACTTGGACCCGATTGGGTGAAGAGCCCGGAGCCTTCAGACATTCGCGGTGCTAGACGGTTGAATACTAGTGAAACCAGAAATTTGCCAACCGCAAAACTAAATTGCGCTCCTGCTTGAGGAACGACATTCATCAGCTGAATCTGACTGTTACGGCAACCCACTGATCTCGTGCGACCGTGCTGGGGATTGTCTTCATCGTTCTGAAAAGGATTCTGTCATAACAGATTGCTTGCTTGTCCACGTTAGGACTCTGTCTGTCATCAATACGAAGAAATCTCAACTAGAACCTGTCCACGTTAGGACTCCATTTGCTGTTAACCCAGAAAAATCTCGGCAACTCCGCTGGGGATAATTCGTCTGCATTTCTATAAACTGAATCGTCCACGTTTAGGAATAAACCCTTCCACGTTAGGAGTAACATCTGTCCGCGTTAGGAATCATTTCTTCTGTATTTGTCCACGTCAGGACTAACCCTTTCATCTTTCCCCGTCAGGAAGCCATCTTCTTTCCACATAAGGAGAACTATATCAATCTGTCTACGTAAGGACTCCAATATCACTTGACATGTCCGCGTCAGGACTCCAATCTTTCCACGTAAGGAATTCAACTTTGGTTCTGAACCTGTCCACGTCAGGACTCAACTTTCCACGTAAGGAATCTACCTTCTTTCCACGTTAGGAATCTCCTCTTGATATGTCCGCGTAAGGACTCTAATCTTTCCACGTAAGGAATCAATCTTGATATGTCCGCGTGAGGACTCAAATCTTTCCACGTAAGGAATCTCCATCTTTCCACGTTAGGAACACAATCTTAATCTGTCCACGTAAGGACTCCAATCTTTCCACGTAAGGAATCACCTCTTTCCACGTAAGGAATCCTCTTCTGATATGTCCACGTAAGGACTACATCGTCCACGTTAGGACCCACTTCTCCACGTTAGGAATAATAATCTCTTTGATTTGTCCACGTCAGGACACTGATCTCGTCTTGATTTGTCCACGTTAGGACTCAGGCGTCTTCGACCTGCTGAGGAAATAAGACTTGTCCACGTAAGGACTCACATGCTTGTCTGGTCTGTCCGCGTCAGGACACCAACACAAAGGGTAATTACTTTTGTCAACGTCATGACCTCCCATTCCACTAATTTCGAGAAACCGAATCTGCCCACGATAGGACTAACACACCCCACCAATCCGGGGAAATAAACCTGTCCACGTTAGGACGCCCACTTCTGAAGAAATCCCGTCAATATAGGAATAAATTGTCCACGTCAGGACTTAGTTCTCCAATGATCCACACCCACAAACTTCTTAGCACTGACGTGACAGCGACTTTGAGACGGACTCTACTGGGGATGTCTGGAAACCAAACTATCGGGCGCCTGTTCTGATAACCGGCGATGGCCTCTGAAATTCTGATTCATGGAACCCTTGATGACAACTAATTCTGCCTGGGAATAAAGAGAAACTTATCCTGATAACTCTGCGGGGAATACAGCCGAAACTGACATTGGATGGATATCTCATGCTGAGATCTTGAATGTTTGGTAGTTCATTTGAGCAAGAACTCGCTCTACCTGAACTGCTAGAATACAGGAACTGCTTCAGCAAAATAAATGCTGGAAGGATAATGTCGACTCCGCCGGGGATAGCCAGATGCTACAGAATTATTCCAGCAAAATAAATGCCGGAAGGGTGAAGTCGACTCAGCTGGGAAATTAGGAACTTAAACCAAACACCTTGTTGAGGTAACCCCCTGCTGGGGAATATAACTTTGCTGGGGAATAGCAGATGCGCATAGTTCGATCGGACTTTCTGCTGGAACGTAAACTGATATTACACAGTATCTCTGACAAAATAAATGACAGGGACCCCCCATCAACTCTGCTTTGGAGAGTCTTGATCTTCGAGTTCCACTGGAAGGAATGAAAACACTTGCAAAGAGAATTCCGCTGGGGATGGGATGATTCTCTTGGGGAAAATTAACTGACTCCACTGGGAGAGAGTGCCTGACCCTGCGGGGAAAGATGAACCTGTCTGAATACAGCCTTACGATCTTGGAATCACCAAACTCTGCTGAGGACGAATAACCTTTCTGCTCCCTTTGAGTAAGCTACGGCTAGCTGGGAAATTCTATCCTTCTTCAGGAAGAACACGCATGACCTGCGTGAAGACTGAGTCTTTCGTCATCGCAATCTTTTGATCACCTTCTTCGCATGGTTACGAAACCTGCAACAACACAAACAAGACACAACAAGCCTATGCAATCAAATCAATTCAGGTTAGTGACGTTATACTCAGTTAATTCAAAGCTTTAACATTTGTTGGCAAGGGCCAGTGATATTATACTCATGCTAGTTTCATCAAACTTAGGCGTTTTATCATGCACAAAACAGTAAAGAACAAGCATCAAATACTGAATAACATATTTACATTGATTGGGCCCCTGAATGGGCGGAGTTTTTGTACACGAGATGTAACTCCTGAAAAGAGGAAGCTACGCAAAGCAAATACATAAGTATGCACAAGAAGCATGATTATTTTGACAAATTAAATTTTGTACACATGTCGGCAACGGGATGCAGATGAACACCACGAACTGATCCTCCCATGACTCGTCCGACTCTAATGCTTTTCCCAGTATCCTCACCTCTGAAGAGATTGTATCCGATAACTGGCTCCCTAACTTTTGCGTGAACTGCCCTTTGCGGGTTTTCAGTTCACCGGGATACCCCTTTTTGCCGAAGCCGCCCAGTGTAGGTTTTCAACTTCGCGGGTGTACATTTTTTCAATTTTATCCCTAACTTTTGCCCGAACCTTTCATTCTGTTTTTGGTTCGCCAGGATGCCCCATTTTTGCCTGGACTCTCTTTTTTCTGTCCAGCGGGTCAATTTCAAGCAAAGTATTTTTTAACTGCGTCCGAATTCACAGGTGACGCAAAGTCTTCTCCGTCCATGGTGGACAACAACAACGCTCCTCCTGAAAAGACCTTACTGACAACGTATGGCCCTTCGTAGTTGGGGGTCCACTTGCCCCTGTGATCTGCTTGCGGCGGGAGAATCCTTTTCAGCACAAGATCGCCCGTCTGAAAGCTTCGCGGAAGTATCCTCTTGTCGTACGCTTTCTTCATTCGGCTATGGTACAAACGACCGTATGCTAGAGAAGCTAGCCTCTTCTCGTCCATTAAGCTCAGTTGGTTCAATCTATTCGTTACCCATTCTGCCTCGTCCAGCTGAACGTCTCGCAATACCCTCAGAGAAGGGATCTCAACTTCCAATGGTAATACCGCTTCCATTCCGTATACCAACGAGAACGGAGTTGCCCCGGTTGATGTGCGTACCGTCGTACGATAACCGTGCAAAGCAAAAGGTAGCATTTCATGCCAATCCTTATAAGTCACCACCATCTTCTGAATGATCTTCTTGATATTCTTATTGGCCGCCTCGACAGCTCCATTCATCTTGGGTCGGTAAGGGGAGGAGTTGTGATGTTCGATCTTGAAATTCTGACAGAGCTCCTTCATCATTTTGTTGTTCAGATTTGAACCATTATCCGTGATTATCCGCTCGGGAATCCCATATCGGCAAATGATATCTCTCTTGATGAATCTAGCCACCACTTGCTTCGTTACATTCGCGTAAGACGCCGCTTCCACCCACTTGGTGAAATAATCGATTGCTACTAGGATGAACCGGTGCCCGTTAGAAGCCGTCGGCTCGATCTTTCCAATCATATCGATTCCCCACATCGAGAATGGCCATGGAGATGACATCACATTTAGAGGACTCGGAGGCACGTGTATCTTGTCAGCATAGATTTGGCACTTGTGGCACCTCCTTGCGAACTTGAAACAATCAGTTTCCATCGTCAGCCAAAAGTAACCTGCCCTCAGCAGCTTTCTCGTCATAGCATGCCCACCAGCATGCGTACCAAAGGTACCTTCGTGAATTTCCTCCATGAGAAGCTTTGCCTCTTTCTCGTCTACACAACGCAACAACACCAAATCGTGGTTTCTTCTGTATAAGACGCCATCCGGGTTCAAGTAGAAATTACCCGCTAATCTCCTGAGAGTCTTCTGATCTTGACTGGATGCCCCAGCCGGATACTCTTTATTCTTCAGGAAATTAAGGATATCGAAATACCACGGTTTGTCATCAGATGTTTCATCAATAGCAAATATATAAGCTGGCCTGTCCAACCGAGAGATAGTGATTTGGGGAGCTTCGTTCCAGAAGTTGACCTTGTACATGGAAGACAAAGTGGCAAGGGCGTCAGCCATTTGATTTTCTGCCCGCGGTACGTGATGCAATTCAACCTTGTCGAAGAAAGGCAACAATCTCCTTGCATAATTCATGTAATGTATCAAATTGGGCTGACGTGTCTCCCATTCCCCTTTTATCTGATTCACTACCAAAGCTGAGTCTCCGTATACGTCTAGGTGTTTGATTCGCAAATCAATGGCTTCTTCAAGCCCCATTATACAAGCTTCGTATTCGGCCTCATTGTTGGTAACGGCAAAGGTCAATCGGGCAGTAAACGGGATGTGCGACCCGTGTGGCGTGGTGATAATTGCCCCTATTCCGCTACCGTAAGCATTCACAGCTCCGTCAAATATCATCTGCCATTTGGACCCCAACTCTGGTCCTTCGTCTGGCAACGGCTCTTCACAATCCTTCATCTTTAGGTACATGATATCCTCGTCAGGAAAATCAAACCTCATCGATTGGTACTCTTCAATAGGCTGCTCCGCCAGATACTCAGACAGCACACTCCCCTTTATAGCCTTTTGCGAGACGTATTGGATATCATATTCAGTCAAGACCATCTGCCAACGGGCAATTCTTCCTGACAACGCCTGCTTTTCGAATACATATTTGATAGGATCCATCTTCGAGATGAGCATGGTTGTATGATTCAGCATGTACTGCCTCAAACGCTTGGCGGCCCAAGCTAGCGCGCAGCAAGTTTTCTCCAGCATTGAGTATCGAGATTCACAGTCTGTAAATTTCTTACTCAGGTAATAGATTGCATGCTCTTTTCTCCCTGTCTCGTCGTGTTGACCGAGAACACAACCCATGCTTCCCTCAAGAACCGTCAAATACATTATCAAGGGTCTACCTGCCACTGGGGGTATCAAAATAGGAGGCTCCTGCAGATACTTCTTTATTTTATCGAACGCCTTTTGACAATTTTCGTTCCACGTCACAGCTTGATCTTTCTTCAACAGCTTGAATAATGGTTCACACGTGGCAGTTAGGTGAGATATGAACCGGGCAATGTAGTTCAACCTCCCTAAAAACCCGCGCACCTCTTTCTCTGTTTTAGGCGTCGGCATTTCTTGAATCGCTTTTATTTTAGCAGGATCGACCTCTATTCCTCTTTCGCTTACGATAAACCCCAGCAGTTTACCCGATCTCACCCCGAAGGTGCATTTATTAGGGTCCAGCCTCAGCCTGAACTTCCTAAGTCTTTTAAACAACTTCAGCAGATTCACCAGATGCTCTTCCTCCGTCTGGGATTTGGCAATCATATCGTCAACATAAACTTCGATCTCTTTATGCATCATGTCATGGAAAAGAGTCGTCATCGCACGCTGATATGTTGCCCCAGCATTTTTCAAACCAAAGGGCATCACTTTGTAGCAAAATGTTCCCCATGGTGTTATGAAAGTAGTCTTCTCCATATCCTCTGGCGCCATTTTAATCTGATTATAGCCTGAAAAGCCATCCATGAAGGAGAATACAGAGTACTGAGCAGTATTATCAACTAACACATCAATGTGAGGAAGTGGAAAATCGTCTTTTGGGCTTGCTTTATTCAAATCTCTATAATCCACGCACATTCGAACCTTGCCATCTTTCTTGGGCACTGGTACGATGTTGGCAACCCATGAGGGATATTTTGTCACAGCCAGGAAACCAGCGTCCCACTGTTTCTGAACCTCCTCTTTGATCTTCATTGCCATATCTGGTCGTGTTCTGCGAAGCTTTTGTTTGACCGGCGGGCAATCTTCTTTCAGTGGCAGGCGATGCACAACCATATCTGTATCGAGCCCCGGCATATCTTCATATGACCAAGCGAATACATCATTATACTCTCGGAGCATTTCAACCAGTCTCCGCTTGATATCACTCTGCAATGCGGCTCCGATACGAATATTTTTCTCAACCCCTTCCGACCCCAAGTTGATAATTTCGATGACCTCGTCGTGAGGCAGAATGGCTCTTTCCTCTTGCTTCACTAACCAAGACAGTTCTTCAGGAACGTCGCTATCTTCGACAACCTCTTCTTCAGTCTGAAACACTGGGTGCTCAAAGTCGGGACGAGTCATAGGTGGTTCAAGGATGTCATCTGAAAATGTTATCCTGCAAAAGGAATGGTTAAGTGCTTCAAAATGCGTATAAAGCGAATAACCACGTTGCCATTTTATTGAAAAATATAAAACAAGAAAGACAGGGATTACGGTATTTGCACATGAAAAAACGCCATTTATTTAATGATTAACACGCAATGTTTATAACAACACAGCCCTAAGCAAATCCTGATGCCCCGGGCAAGACATCAGATTATTCAACAATTAATAAAGCAAAGCATTACTGTTTTAAAGTCACAGGAACAAGCTCCTGAATAGACCAGTTGCACAGTCCTTGTCCTGGCGTGCTTGGCTGAATCCAGGCATCCATATCACAGTCGCTGTCTCCTTCATCAGACTCTGAAGCAGCATTGACAGTTTCATGACATACTCCACTGGTAGAGATGATAATTGGCTTTCTGAAACGGGGGGCCCCCACGGAAGGAGTTGATGACGACGGTCGGTACCCCAGCCCGAACCGGTCCATCTTCACAGGAATGTCCAGCACTTTGCCCCAGCCCTTGGCTTCTCCTGCTTCTACTAGAGCTTGAGCTTCTTTATACGATGAGACAGTTATCTCTGGCACTTTGCTCGGCCCGGGACCTTTGTCCTTGATGCGCAAACCTTCGAATGCCTGGCATGGTGTCTCGTGGATCTCCCCGTCGACTTCCACATATTTAAATGAAGATAGATGGCTGACCAGGATGTCTTCTTCTCCGCACACGGTGACTACGCTGTCTCCGACCATATATTTTAACTTCTGATGCAGGGTAGACGTGACTGCCCCCGCTCCATGAATCCAGGGTCTTCCAAGCAAGCAGCTATACGCAGGCTGTATATCCATGATATAAAACTCCGTTGCAAACACTTCCGGCCCCACTTGCAGAGGCAAGGTAATCGATCCGAAGACTGTTCTCCGCGTGCCGTCAAACGCTCTGACTACCAAATCACTGGGTGTACACAAAATTCCTCGAACATCCAGCTTCATCATCGCCTTCTTGGGCAGCACATTCAAGGATGATCCGGTGTCAACCAATACGTGCGACATTACTGATCCCCTACACTCAACAGATACGTGTAATGCCATATTATGATCTCTCCCTTTCGGAGTCAAGTCAAAATCAGTAAAACCCAGACTGTGGCCTGCATTCACATGTGCCAGCACTCCTTCCAGCTGATTCACGGAGACGTCTTGGGGTACAAAAGAAGTGTCCAGGACTTTCAGCAAAGCATTTCTGTGAGCTTCTGAACACAACAACAATGACAAGATGGATATTTTGGACGGTGTCTGCTGCAGATGCTCCACAATCTTATAATCACTTTTTCGAATCAAGCGCATGAACTCTTCTACATCCTTCGATGCTGCTTCTTTTTCACTTGCTTGTACCGGAACATTTTCAACCGCTTTCCCTTTTCCTTTCGCTAGCCTTTCAGCCTCCACTTCAGGAGATATAAAGATCCTGCCACTCCTCGTCATGCCTCCTGAGCCGACAACATTATCCACAATCTCCACTGGCTGTTTGTTAACATCAATCTTTATCCCGTCACAATACACCTCTAGCCCATATGACCATGGGACTGCTTTCGTGTTCTCGTACGGGATTGGCCCGGCCTTAGTTATGGTAATCGGTGGTCGCTGAGCTGGTGCTGCAATAGTGATCGTCTTCCGAGGAATCGTCACAGTGGCCACATCACTCCGATTATCCACTACTGCCCCTGCAGGCTCATCAGTTGCCGCTCGATCAAACTGCAATATACCTTCATCAATTAAAGCCTGAATGCCCTTCTTCAAATCCTCACACCCCCCAGCTAGGGTCCAACAATCTAAGCAATACTCGTTACATCCTGGGTAAACACCCCCTTGTAACAGTCGGCTCTTTATCTCGCTCAGCGGCGTCTTTAAATCTTCAACATTCATAATCAGATTCAGACCTTCCTCAGTCAGAACGGCGTTTGCCCCATGATTAGGCATAGGTTTCTGGACTATATTCGGACCTGCCGTTCCGAAGTTGATAGTCTTGTTGTCTAAGAGATCCTGCACAACGTGCTTAAAAGCATGGCAACCTTCTATATCGTGGCCCGGGGCCCCAGAATGAAACTCACAGTGCCTGCTTGCATCGTAGCCGAACGGGGGAGCTCCCGTTATCGGTGCCAGAGTTCTTTTCTCTACCAGATTCAATCCCAGCAATGTCTGCAATAAATCGGCATAGGTTGAGGGAGGCTTCTCAAACACTCTTCTCGGTTTACTACCCTGGAATCTTCGCTGAGCCTGCTGTGCCCCCTGATGAGGCTGCTGCTGCTGTGGCATTGGTTGCTGCTGAACCGGTTGTTGTTGCTGGAGTGGTTGTTGTTGATAGGGAATAGTAACACTCGACACCTGCTGCGGCTGACGATATTGGCCTCTTCCCCTGCCTCGGCCTCGGCCTCGGCCTCCAAATACCGCGCTTGCCTCGCCCTGACGGCGCCCACCATAAGCTTTTCTATTACTGCCAGATGCAGTTGATTCCTCGACTTGGAACTTTCCTTGCTTAATATTACGCTCAATCTTTTCCCCCATCAGAATCAGATCTGAAAAACTGGCCAGGGACGTATGAAACAGCATATCATGAAACAGCCCTGTGAATGTGCCGACAAACATATCATTCATTTCCTTATCTTCTACAGGAGGACGGACCCTGGCAGCCATATCGCGCCACCTTTGCGCGTACTCTTTAAAACTCTCCCCCTTCTTCTGCGAAAGCCCGGCCAACTGGACCCGATTGGGCGCCAAGTCGCTATTATACTTGTAATGGGCTACGAACGCCTCTGCCAATTGCTTCCACGTCTTGATATCAGTTGGCTCCAACCCCATGTACCACTCTAAGGAAGGGCCCGATAGACTATCCTGAAAGAAATGCATTAGCATTCTTTCATCAGTTGAGTATGCAGACATCTTTCTGTAATAAGCTCGTACATGCACTTTCGGACATGTGTCTCCTTTGTACTTATCAAACGCAGGGGCTTTGAATTTAATTGGCACCCTCAAGCCAGGTACCAAGCCCATGGTTGTCATGTCCAAACCCACAGCACTCTGGTTTAGGACTCCCTTCATCTGCTCTTCCAGCATTCTAATCTTTTGGGAATCATCCATCGGCCCTTCAAAACCTCCTCCGGAGAAGGCGTCTTCCTGTTGATCTTCTTGCCACAGACCGTTTCCAGCCCCGTACCCATCATATGCATTATTACGTCCAGCTCTGATCTGATTCATCCCCGGACCTCGGCCTCTGTTGCCGTACCCTTGAACACCTCCAGCAGGACCAAAAGCCATAAATCCAGTACCGTTTCCGTTTCCAAAGCCTCCGTAACCCTGATTGACCATACCATAACCATCTTGCCCAAAGCCTTGAGCATTAAAGCCATACTTCCCAGTGTTATCGAATCCCTGATCGTTGAATCCGAATCCAGTATTGCCAAAGCCGTTGCCTCCTAGATTATCTCCCAAATTGACATCACCCAGCCCAGCATTATGGACAGCGGTCTCATTCCCCACTCCAATGTTACCATTCACAGCAGCGGTAGCGTTGTTGACATTAGCAGCAGGTATATTGACTACGGGCGGAGCCACTGGCGTGGGAGTGCCGTCTCCATGAGCAGTATCAACCCGGACAGACTGATGATCTTCATTACCATGACCAGCGTTTCGAGCCAACAGAGGCTGGACCATGGCCTGCAAATTCTCCTGCCCTTTTGCTATAGCTTCCATGGTCTGCATGAAGAGGGCGAGCTTCTCGCGCACATCTTGCATCTCGTTCTGCATTTGGTCCATGATTTTTCGACAGTTGGAGCGTGTAGAATAGCGGTGCGGATGCTGATCTGCAATCCTGTTAAGTACCTGATGCAAAGCAGGAAATAAGACACCATCCAAAGATTACCTGTAATGCAATATGAATATGAATGCAATGCAATGTGTCTGTGCCCTAGGGAAGTTCATTCCCCCAGTTCTAGTGCGAAGGTGCCGGTGCAGTGACAGTGCTGACAATAGGAATATCGGAGCTGAATCATAGAAAGCCTCATATATTGCAGGGAAAATCAATAAGCCCAGGGTACAATATCGCTGAGAGTACAAAGAAGGCATGACCTCAACCAACAATCCTGGTGATGGTCAGCACTATGCAAATAAAGCATACAAGTTACTACATGAAATGATCAAATCCTCCCAAAAGTCTGGTACTCCTCTATCAACTTCTTGGTCTCCGGATGGCTTGGTCGATCAAGCAGCCCTTCAACAAGCTGGTTTCTCCTCTTAAGGACACGGCGTACGTCTTCAGAAGTTTCTTCCCATGTTGCTTCTCCGAAGCAATCTTCTAACTTTCGCTTCTGAGACACCGCTTCATCTCTGGATTTGATTGCCTTGTTCAGTGCATGCTGGACACTATACCGGGTCATCACTTCTTCCTCACACTTCTTGATGCTAGACTTCAACTTCTCTTCGAGGTCGGAAATTTGCTGCTTCAGCTTATCTTCCCTCTTCTTATTGTTGGTGAGTGTAGCATTCCAAGTCTTATTGCAAGAAGATATCTCTCGGTGTGCTGCGTCGAGCGCTTTCTTTTTGGCTTCCAGCATGTCATGGGAGCTTCTGAACTCTTGCCCCAGACGTTCGCGCTTCTTCTTTTCTTCAGTCAACTCAGCCCCTAACCTGTTTAACAGCTCGATCTGTTGTTGAAAAGCATATACGGCCTTGTTTTTCTCGCTGCGTACCTGAGCTAGCTCTTGCTCTAACTCTTCGTTGACCTTCATCAAGGCTTCTTTTTCTCTCACAACTTGTTCATAGACTTCCCTAGAAACAGTAGTTGGCTCTGCTACCGGAACGGGAACAAG
Source organism: Lathyrus sativus (assembly GCA_963859935.3). Lineage (NCBI taxonomy): Eukaryota > Viridiplantae > Streptophyta > Magnoliopsida > Fabales > Fabaceae > Lathyrus > Lathyrus sativus. Next base: position 295,324,065 of record OZ012738.1, on the reverse strand, counting down.
AATGGGTGCATCTGGAAACGGCATCCTCAACTGATTAGCCCTCTCCTGAATCCAAACTCTATAAGGTGCATAGGCCTGACAGTCATTCTTTCCTAACAACGGTTTCCCTCTGCGGTTAATACGCGTCCAGGCATGTTGCAACTTGGCTAATAACTCCCCCTTCACGTCACCTGTGAAGTACAGAGATTCCTGTACTTCTTCCTCCTGAGGTGGATTCTTCAGCGCATATCCGAACTGGCGAATGAATAGAGAAGGGTTGTAATTGATACACCCTTTTCTTCCTATCAATGGTACATTAGGGTACCCAGAACAACTAAAGATGAGCTCAGACCCCAACAAATCTCGATCAAACCATACAACGTCTTCGGAAGATAGCCTCATCAGGCGTTCTGACCAACTGGCTGAGGTTGCACTGTCTGCAAAGGGTCCCTTCATGGGGAGATGACTTTTGAGCCACATATTCAACAGAGGAGCACAGCAGTAAACAACTTTTCCTCTTCGGTTCTCATTCTTATAGTGCAATGAATGATAGAAGTCTCCGATCAGCGTTGGCACTGGGTTGCCTGCAGCAAACAGATAGAAAGCGTCCAGGTCCACAAAGTTGGGCAAGTTAGGAAACAGCACAATTCCATAGATGCATAAAGCCAAAATAGCATTGAAAACCACCCAACAACCGTTCTTGGCGTACTCTCGAGCTTTGACGACTAAGAAATCAAGAGAGAAACCTGAAACCCCAAGCCAAGAAGTCAATAACAGATCTGCAGCGTCCATATGCAAGGCTTTGGCTAAGTCCTCCAACTTGGGCTCAGCAGCAGAGTGAATAAAGGGAACCTCGTTCTGCACGGGAAGCTCAGTAAACTCCACATACTCCTCAATGGTAGGTCCTAGAATGAAGTCAGCAAAAGTAAAACATCTCAATGCGGGATCATAGAACTGCATCAAGGTGTATAACCCGTTCATCTCATCAGCAGTGGGCTTACAGACTAATCTCAGTAATCTCCCATGGCTCATTCTGAAGCTTCTCCTAACCTCCTCATTAGCGAGAGATATCAGACCAAGCAGAGAAGTAACATCAGGTGCAGGCAGCTTATACGCAACTGTTTTCCTCAAACTAGCCATAGTCAATACTCAGAAATCCGGGCACTAGAACTAGGGAAATGCAAATGCACCTGCAGCACAGACACACGTTAGTAAAATGCAAATGGTAATGGATATGCAGGCAATGCAATGCACGTAACATGCAACAGGGACCAAAGCTGCAGCTGAATAGCCTAAACCCAATCAAGAAAGGTCTCAGATAGACCATCCAGAAGTCATCAAACCCTGGTCTCAAATGGACCTAACACAAAGCTCCAATACTGGTCTCTGACAGACCTCAAACCATAACTCCAACTGGTCTCTGGTAGACCTCAAATCATATCTCCAATTGGTCTCTGACAGACCTCATAACACATCTCCAAATGGTCTCTGACAGACCTCAGAACACATCTCCAAACGGTCTCTGACAGACCTCATAACTCTCCATAAATACCCAGGATCTCTGATCAAGAAACAACCGGTAGTCTGAAGGTCTAGTTACCTGCATAACCCCAAATCCCCTCACAGGTGGGTGGCCCTATAACTGGCACAAGGTACGGCATCCTATGCGGTCGTCGGCGTCACAGACTTTCAGGGTTGATGATACGATTCCCAGAAGGAGTGGCATCATCAAATCCTGAAGAGGCCTCACTCAGCCAACTTCCAAATGATCGGTTCCCGGAGTCGACAATTCAGCTGACCAACAACCCCTTCGACCCAAAGGGTAGAAAAAGAAGCCAACCAGAAGAACCTCGTCCGAGTGTAGATTTCATGAGACACTAATGCAAGCAAAGCCGGCACGCGCCCACTACTTTCTACGCTAATTCTAGGTGCACTCAAGCCCAGGTCCGGCTTATCTCTCAATGTCAGAACACCCGTCACACCCCAAATACAGCAATAATAATCCATATACAAAGCTGAAAATACAAGGTTAGAAATATAAAATAACTCCATACAAAATCCTCGACGGGAAAACAAGCGTTAGGATTGACTCTCTTAAGGGACGTTGGATCCCAAATGCATAAGAACTATCGCAGTCCTTAGCAGCCAGGGGACGTTGGATCCCCAGCAGAGTCGCCAGCTGTCGCTACTGCGAAAATCGGCGCCGGCTGAACAGAAGAGTCGCCACCGTGCGTTATTTATCCCACGGGAGGGAAAGGAAACGCTCAGAGTAAACCTCGCACAACACGGGAAAGGTATGGTCGTCGCAACCAAAACCTGGATTCGGGAGTCGGTTACGCAAGGGGAAGGTATTAGCACCCCTCACGTCCATCGTACTCGATGGGATCCACGCTTGTTTTCGGGTATGGATTGTTATTCTATCTAAACTATAGGTCAAGGGTGAAAAAGAAAAATAAAATGAAAATAAAAATGACTCGGCAAAGTATCGCACTCTATGCCTACGTATTCCCGTCTGGAACGAGAAATCAGAGTCAACGTAGTTCGCCTACCTACGGGAAAGGAGGGGAAGGTTGCTCGCTAGGATATCGCATCCTATGCCTACGTACTTTCACACGGCATGAAAGATCAGAGCAAACGTAGTTCGGGCCACGTACGACACAAGTCTGTCCTTGATTGATTTTATTCCTTCTGAAAAAGGGTTTCTTGATTAGCAGTCCCGGCGGACAAAAATGACGTCTTGATGAGTTCACATTCTTTTACGGAAGAAGTGTCTTTTATTGTGTTTGAAATCTTTATGTGTTTTTCTGTTTGTTTTGAGAAAGAAGAGACAGAACTCTAACCTACGGTTACGAAGGGAAACGAACTAACCTAATGTTATCATGCCTGGGTTAAGACCTAGTGTCTATCATGCTCCTCTCTTGCACAGAGAGAAACAGAGATCCTACGGGATAGGCAGAAACAGAAACAATATCAAATATATACAGTAAAGCAGTAAAATGCATGGATGCAACAGTACAAGCGAGGCAATGGAGTCCCACTCAACCTCGAACCTGGAAAACAATAGGCAAAAGTGAACAGGCTTCACTTTCAACCCAGCAGGGTAAACAACAAACAATACAGTCCAGAAAACCAATCAATACATCAGCAAATGAAATACAACAGCAAAAGAAACAGCATCAGCAGCTCTGAATCAACATCTGGCTTCAAGTAATCCCCAATCAGCTACAGGCTTTAACAAGCATCAATCTCCGTCTTCATGGCCTTCAGGAAAGGGCTTTGATTATCTATCTTCCATCTGCAATGGCTTTTCTTCATGCTCAAACCTCCAGGATGAGGGATCAGTCACAAGAATGAAGTGAATGAATGTTAGACAGTTAATTACCTACCAAGGGTGGTTCATCAACTGTTAACATTAAACAGAAAGTCTCCTCTCAAAAGTTCTATCTTTCAAATATATTCACTGATCCTTCCAAAGGAAGGAGGTGGATATTTGAAAGAGACTTTGAATCATAGAGAAAGGATGGATGCAGACAAGGCATTCCATGTTTGAGAAACAAGCTTTCTAATCTAGAGCTCTGCCTAGCTCCTAAACCCTAATCTCCTCAGCAGCTGCTAGCAAGAACCTCCTCTCCAACTCTGGCAGTTGATCTTCAATCTCTGGATCTCCAATGGCTTCCATCTCCTCAAGTCTTCAGCTCTCCTAAGTCCCCAGACAATCCCAATACCCAAGCAAGCAAGCAATAATCCCCAGAGGGCACACCACACCAGACAATCAGACATACACAGAGCATTAATAGCAGTAGGGGAATCCTGACTTTTCTAAGGGAATCTAATAACTACCCATAGCCCCTATAGTCCCATAACTAATCTAGTCAAACCCTAAGTCCTAAGGGAAAGAATCAAACTTCTTAAGTCATCACCTAAAAACCCTAATTTGTACATGTTGTTCAAGCCTACATTAAGCACCTAAAATTAATTCCTAAAAATGGGAACTAAATTGTTTCTACAAGTTCAATATCTCATCTAAGCAACATAAAAAGAATGAACAAAAAATATGAAAGTATCTAATAGAACAAAAATTAGTAAAATCATGCATGAAATGAACTATTTAAAATGACATTTATTTAGAAAATATGGAAAAAATATCAAATAAAAATAAAAATGCAATTTTATTTAATGACAATTTTCTACACATCCTAGAGAAAATAGTGTAAAAAGAATGAATTAAAGATGGTTTTTTCTCTATTTATTATGAATTTTTAAAGTTGGTTAAAATTAAAATGAATTAAAAAAACTAAATTGAATAAAATGGGAGGAGGAGGTACTAATAGCAATTCGCTCAGTTCAGAATCCAGTGGGCCAGCAAACGGGGGGTGTGCGTAGCACCTTGAATTAGGCCCAGAACCACTTCAGAATTATTAAAAATAAAAACACGCAGGGGGTGAAAATAGCATAGGATTCACGTTCAAATTGATTGGGCCTGATAACTGGGGGTGGGGATATCACTCACTTAGGCCCGCCCGTTTCAATTAATGAAACGGTGCGTTTAGGGCACCACTCTTCCCTCCAAAATCTGAGTTAAATAAGAGCCCTACGATCTAAGCTCTGAGTCAAAGTCCAAGGCGCGATGGATGGCCACGATTACGTCTTCCTCATTGAATCTGTTAGAACTAGGGTTTCTGCCATGAATGCTCATGCACGAACCAACTTCCACCAATCTGTCCTCACTCTCCAGGCCATGAATCAACACGATGCCAACATGAAAAACACTCAGAATCTCTCCCTCTACACGTCTATGGCATTAGCTTGGTTTGAAACTCATCACAACTCTCAACCCGATCGAGCCAAGTTCTAACTCCATGAAAACACTCTGCAACTCACCAGCATAATTCTCCATCAAACCTAGACTAATCTCTTCCATGACTAATGGTGATCATCCTGCGCTAACAACCTAATATTATAATGCACTATGCCACGAGTTCTTCATCCTAACAGTTTTAACAACCTGTCAACAATCATCACTAAACTACTCCAAATTCAACCTAATTGCTCTACTAACATCCTACATCATATCTAAACTAACAAAACTGTGCTAAACTAACTACATCAAGCTGTGGCAGAGAAAATGCACCTGGTGTGAAATCTTGTGGATGATGATGAATCTTGTGGATCTGAGGCTTGTGAGGCTTGGATCTTGATCTACACTTGCACTACTTGATTCTGTATGCAACACTTTGAGGAGTCTTGCACTGGATCTTGAGTTCCAATGGAAATTGCAATTTTGATGTTGATGATTATAGTGCTCGAAAATGGATTGATCACACCTTGTTCTTGGTTGAATTCTGATCTATGATGATGATTGAATGTAGGAGGATCAATGTTGATGAGAATTGATGAAGATTTTGGGAAATTTTGAGAGAATTGCAATGAGAAAGAATGAGAAAACTTTGGGAAATTTTGGTGAAAAATGAATCCAACCCTTGATCAATCTTCATTTCATGTTTATATAGTGTTCAATGGTAACTTCTAGATCCCTCTTACACATTCCCTTGCCTTCCAACTTTGATTCATTTTGGCTATGTTTCTTAAAATGCAAGTAACCAAGGATAACTTTGAAATCTTCCACTAAACTCAAAAAAGTGCTTGAACCATTGTCTTTAGAATGTCTTTTCCATTCAAAATCATATATTGGAAGTCTCCATTTGGACTTATAAATCTCCCAAACCATTTTCCACTTTGACTTTATTCAAATTATAAGCCATTTTAGTTCAAATTTGGACCAATCATGCAACTTCATGTTATGAGCTTTTCCAACAATTTGTGACCTTCTTTCTAGACTTAAAATCATATTTGGAGCAAGTTTGATGTTGTAAGTTTTTCCATTTGAGGCCTCCTTGTATGAGTTTTGGACATGAGTTAAAATGACCTGTAATTCACAAATGCCCAAAATACCCTTTTCTTGCCAAGGCCATAAGTTGAGTTCCACACATCATATGAAGGCATACTATACCATTCTAGAAAGATAAGACAATGAGGAACAACTCTTATGTTGACCAAGAATTCATTTGAAATCTCCTTGAGGGGTAAAAATTGCTTGGAAGTCAAGTCACTTTCACAGACAAAATTTTAGATACCTCAGATGACCTGTAACTTGCAAGGACCATAACTTGAGTTCTATAAATCTCCTTGATGTCTTCCACCACTCAAATTAAAGGTATTGAGATCCTCTACAAGTTTCATGTTGGCCAAGAAGCCATTTGAAGCTAGCATTTTGACTTATCTTGCTTGGAAATTTGACCTAAACTAGGGGATTTTACCCAGAAACCCTAATTTAGAAACTCCTCTTCTCCTTGATTTCTTTTGAATTCTTCTTGGCATATCTCCATATCCTTCTTTATATGTCCAATGATGAACCCCACATCTCTCCACTAGACTTGAATGCCCCTTAAATCAGTCAATTGACCTAGGATTGACCTAGGGTTGACCCAGATGAAACCCTAGTTGACTGCCTTCAGCTATAGCTCTTGTGCTCTCATCAGTGACTTGTCTCCTTCTTTAAATGACTTTATAAATCTCATATAATGTCTAGATACTCTCCATGCCTTCAACTCACAGCTCACAACCCTCTTGTTGACCCTCAGATGCCCTCAGCTAGGAGATGGACTCAAGGCTTGATCTGCTGGACTCTTTGCTTTCAAATTCTTTCCTGATGACTTGAATGAGATTGAATTGGGATAATAACCTCTTGATAGGCCTCTAGAGATGAGAATAATGATTGGTCCCCTGTTGAATGACTTGCTATGCTTATGCTATGCAGATGGTTAGACTATGTACATGACTCTATATGCAAATGCTAATGACATTGAAACATAAACCAAGTGAATAAGGTTGGGCAAATTTTAGGGTGCAACAGCTGCCCCTATTCAAGCGACTTGGACCCGATTGGGTGAAGAGCCCGGAGCCTTCAGACATTCGCGGTGCTAGACGGTTGAATACTAGTGAAACCAGAAATTTGCCAACCGCAAAACTAAATTGCGCTCCTGCTTGAGGAACGACATTCATCAGCTGAATCTGACTGTTACGGCAACCCACTGATCTCGTGCGACCGTGCTGGGGATTGTCTTCATCGTTCTGAAAAGGATTCTGTCATAACAGATTGCTTGCTTGTCCACGTTAGGACTCTGTCTGTCATCAATACGAAGAAATCTCAACTAGAACCTGTCCACGTTAGGACTCCATTTGCTGTTAACCCAGAAAAATCTCGGCAACTCCGCTGGGGATAATTCGTCTGCATTTCTATAAACTGAATCGTCCACGTTTAGGAATAAACCCTTCCACGTTAGGAGTAACATCTGTCCGCGTTAGGAATCATTTCTTCTGTATCTGTCCACGTCAGGACTAACCCTTTCATCTTTCCCCGTCAGGAAGCCATCTTCTTTCCACATAAGGAGAACTATATCAATCTGTCTACGTAAGGACTCCAATATCACTTGACATGTCCGCGTCAGGACTCCAATCTTTCCACGTAAGGAATTCAACTTTGGTTCTGAACCTGTCCACGTCAGGACTCAACTTTCCACGTAAGGAATCTACCTTCTTTCCACGTTAGGAATCTCCTCTTGATATGTCCGCGTAAGGACTCTAATCTTTCCACGTAAGGAATCAATCTTGATATGTCCGCGTGAGGACTCAAATCTTTCCACGTAAGGAATCTCCATCTTTCCACGTTAGGAACACAATCTTAATCTGTCCACGTAAGGACTCCAATCTTTCCACGTAAGGAATCACCTCTTTCCACGTAAGGAATCCTCTTCTGATATGTCCACGTAAGGACTACATCGTCCACGTTAGGACCCACTTCTCCACGTTAGGAATAATAATCTCTTTGATTTGTCCACGTCAGGACACTGATCTCGTCTTGATTTGTCCACGTTAGGACTCAGGCGTCTTCGACCTGCTGAGGAAATAAGACTTGTCCACGTAAGGACTCACATGCTTGTCTGGTCTGTCCGCGTCAGGACACCAACACAAAGGGTAATTACTTTTGTCAACGTCATGACCTCCCATTCCACTAATTTCGAGAAACCGAATCTGCCCACGATAGGACTAACACACCCCACCAATCCGGGGAAATAAACCTGTCCACGTTAGGACGCCCACTTCTGAAGAAATCCCGTCAATATAGGAATAAATTGTCCACGTCAGGACTTAGTTCTCCAATGATCCACACCCACAAACTTCTTAGCACTGACGTGACAGCGACTTTGAGACGGACTCTACTGGGGATGTCTGGAAACCAAACTATCGGGCGCCTGTTCTGATAACCGGCGATGGCCTCTGAAATTCTGATTCATGGAACCCTTGATGACAACTAATTCTGCCTGGGAATAAAGAGAAACTTATCCTGATAACTCTGCGGGGAATACAGCCGAAACTGACATTGGATGGATATCTCATGCTGAGATCTTGAATGTTTGGTAGTTCATTTGAGCAAGAACTCGCTCTACCTGAACTGCTAGAATACAGGAACTGCTTCAGCAAAATAAATGCTGGAAGGATAATGTCGACTCCGCCGGGGATAGCCAGATGCTACAGAATTATTCCAGCAAAATAAATGCCGGAAGGGTGAAGTCGACTCAGCTGGGAAATTAGGAACTTAAACCAAACACCTTGTTGAGGTAACCCCCTGCTGGGGAATATAACTTTGCTGGGGAATAGCAGATGCGCATAGTTCGATCGGACTTTCTGCTGGAACGTAAACTGATATTACACAGTATCTCTGACAAAATAAATGACAGGGACCCCCCATCAACTCTGCTTTGGAGAGTCTTGATCTTCGAGTTCCACTGGAAGGAATGAAAACACTTGCAAAGAGAATTCCGCTGGGGATGGGATGATTCTCTTGGGGAAAATTAACTGACTCCACTGGGAGAGAGTGCCTGACCCTGCGGGGAAAGATGAACCTGTCTGAATACAGCCTTACGATCTTGGAATCACCAAACTCTGCTGAGGACGAATAACCTTTCTGCTCCCTTTGAGTAAGCTACGGCTAGCTGGGAAATTCTATCCTTCTTCAGGAAGAACACGCATGACCTGCGTGAAGACTGAGTCTTTCGTCATCGCAATCTTTTGATCACCTTCTTCGCATGGTTACGAAACCTGCAACAACACAAACAAGACACAACAAGCCTATGCAATCAAATCAATTCAGGTTAGTGACGTTATACTCAGTTAATTCAAAGCTTTAACAATTGTTGGCAAGGGCCAGTGATATTATACTCATGCTAGTTTCATCAAACTTAGGCGTTTTATCATGCACAAAACAGTAAAGAACAAGCATCAAATACTGAATAACATATTTACATTGATTGGGCCCCTGAATGGGCGGAGTTTTTGTACACGAGATGTAACTCCTGAAAAGAGGAAGCTACGCAAAGCAAATACATAAGTATGCACAAGAAGCATGATTATTTTGACAAATTAAATTTTGTACACATGTCGGCAACGGGATGCAGATGAACACCACGAACTGATCCTCCCATGACTCGTCCGACTCTAATGCTTTTCCCAGTATCCTCACCTCTGAAGAGATTGTATCCGATAACTGGCTCCCTAACTTTTGCGTGAACCGCCCTTTGCGGGTTTTCAGTTCACCGGAATACCCCTTTTTGCCGTACTAGAAGTCCTTGATAGGATTTGTAGAGCTCAAGTTATGACTTTGACAAATTACAGGTCATCTGAGGTATGTGAATCTGGGTCCTTGAAAGTCACCCAACTTGCATCCAACTTTTGCCCTAGTAGGATGATTCCTATGAACTCTTGGTCAACATGAATGTTGAAGAGCATCTTCTTATATTTCTAGAGAGTACTAGAAGTCCTTGATAGGATTTGTAGAACTCAACTTATGGCTTTGACAAGTCAAGGGCATTTTGGTCATTTGGAGGTTATAGGTCATTTCAAGCATAAGGCCATATCTCCTACTTCCAAGCTTCAAATGGAAAACTATTCAACATCAAACTTGCTTAGAATGATGTTTTAAGGCTAGTATGGAGGTCATGAGATGTTGAAAAGGCTTGTATCAAAAAGTGATAAAAATGGCCTAAAAATGAGGCATAAGTTAATTCAAGTGAAATTGAAAAATGGAAATCCCAAGTTATAGGTCCAAACCATGTCATGTAATAGGTCATTTTGACTCCAAATGACATTATAAGAACAATGGTTCAGCCACAATTTTTATTTGAGGCTTGGATCATAGGGCTGCCTTGGAATTGGATTACTTGCATATTAAGGTACCAAACCAAAACTCAAAAGAACTCAACAAGCAAGGTAATTATGCATTGTAACTCATCCAAAATCTCATGTGGGGATAAATTCAAGTTAGTTACAAAGATTACAAGGGCTATGGCATGAGATAACATGTAAGGAGAATGAGAAATCAAAATACCATGACATGAAAAGTTCAATTTCTCATTGGATTGTTCTAGAGGGTTCTAGATGATTCTAAACCACTCTATATAACAAGTCTAACTTGCTCAGATGCAAGTTTGGTGAGAATTGGTGCATGAAAGAGAGAGTGAAATCCAAAATCTTCCATTGCAAGTCACATTCAATTTCTTCATTCTTCTTCATTCCCATCCCTTTTTTCTTCACAAACACTTTCTATAGATCCCTCTGAGTGTGTGCATACTGAATTGAAGCTCCATTGATGGAGGATTGAAGGTGTTCCAATTGAATTTGCAAGAATCCATTCACATTCGAATCTTGAAGTGCAAGCATTCTTCCTCCATTTTTTTGCAAACAGTAGAAGTTTCATCATCCAAGGATCATTCTTGAAGAGTTTCAAGCCTTGAATTGAAGATCTACCATCACTGCCATACCAAGAAACCAGGTTTGCAAAATCTCTTCCACCTCATTATTTAGGCATGGTTAGGTTGAATTATTAGCATAGAATGGGTAGAGACCAATAGGTGATCAATTCTGAAGAGTTTAGGATCATTTGATGAAGTTTCAGTCATGGACACCATTTCTTTATGGAGCAAGAACTTGTGATATAGGGAGTGATAATGCAAGGTTAATAGCTGGTTTTGATTAGGGAAATGTGAGGATCATTTTGATGCAAAGAAATCTAAGGTTGGTTGAAGTTGAGGATGGATCATATTTTGAGATTAATTTGGATTCACCATTGGGTTCTATGGTAGAGACCATTTCAATGTATTTCAAGGTCAGGATCGTGTTCAGCATGGAAAACTGAGCAACTTTGTGTTTTACACTTTGAGATTTGATGATGATATGAGAGAGCACGAGCAGGTGGAAGATGAGTGCATGAGCTCTGGTTCATGGAAGTTTCAGGGCAAACCCTAGGTTGGAGGTTGAAGACGAAGATAGAACTGTTAGATCGCGCGCTGACCCTTGACTTGAGAAGCAATCCAACGCACCACATTCAATTTCATTTTTGGAGGGATCTCAGAGCGCCTGAAACGCACCATTTCATTAAACGGTGGCTCTGGGCCTAAGTGAACTTGTGCTATCCCCACCCCCTTTGAGAGGCCCAGTCCATAATGCACTATATTTCGTTGATATTTGCACTGTGACTTTTTTATTTTCTTTTGGTTTTATTAATTGTTTTCTGAATTAAAATGGGCCTAGCGCGCTTGCTTTCTAGACCCCCCATTCTGGGCCCATGTGTGAAATAAACTGGATATTGTTGCTGATTGCACCCCATTTTCATATTTGCATTTTATTTTTCTCCATTTTTATTTTAATCTTGTAAAATTCATATAAAATGGAAAATTAATGATTTTTTAATGGGAGTTTTTTCTCCTATTTCATATTCATGTCTAGAAAAATATAAAATAAAAACATTTTTCATCTCATGCATTTTAATATTTTTTGTATATTTTCTACTTTAATTGCATTTTATCTCTTTTAAGTTGATCCATTAATTTGTAGAATTTTTTTTAGGTAGATCCCTTAGTATTTTTAGGTCATTCTTTTTAGGATAGTTTAGATATATGTTTTAGCTTCCCCCTGGATTTATTCCAGATTTTTGTGATGATTTTTAGGATAGTTTTGATTAGATGCTTCTAGGTTGTGTAGAATTAGGTTAAACTTCAACATAGGTCCATAATAACTTTAGATTTTTGGGTTTTTAGGACAAGTTAGGCTATGGGACATATAGGGCATTAAGGGTAGGTATGTAGGATCCCTTAGAAATTATATTAGGATTTAATATAGTAGTATACTATTTTTAGATGATTTTTGTATTGGTTGATTGTTTGTGTTGCCTTTAGGGCATTTTTGCTTTAGTTGCTTTGCTTTGTGGGCTTGGAGAGCTTGATCTTGTTCTAAGGAGAATTGAGGAGCATAGTAGAAGACTTGAAGAAGCATTGAGGAGCTTGAGAGCTTGATTTTATTTGTCTTTTTTGTTGTTTTAGGGTTAGGGATTAGGAAGAGTTTAGACCTAGTTCACTTCTTTCTTAAACATGGATGGTATCTGTCACCTCCATTCCTCCCTATGATTCAAAGTCCTTCCATGGTATACACCTCTCTCCTTTGGAGGGATAAGTGATGTACCTAGGAAGTAGAACTTTTGAGGGAACCATTCCTTTGATGTTGGACCCTTATAGGTCACCTTTGGTGGTCAATAAGCAGTTCAATATCCCCAGCTTATCTAGTAAGTGATTTTCTCTGGTTTGATTGTCTTGAGAGATGTTGAGCTTGAGCTTGAATATGAAGACTTCGTTGAAGAGGATGAATCCTTGGGCATTGCCATTCCAGCTGAAGCTTGAAGAGCAACAAGAGCAAGTTGATACTTGAAGACCCCTGAAGATTAGGTGAAGCCTGAAGGTGGAGCTGGTCAAGGAGCTGAAGCTTAGAGAAGATAAGTTGAAACTTATGTTGAAGGGTTGAAACCTGGAAAAGCAATTGATATTTGTCAAGAGTAATTGAAGTCTGAAGACTGGATTGCTGTTGGAAGAGCTGAAGCTTGGAGTTGAGAGGAGTTGGTCTGCTTTCTTCTGTTTTCTTTTCTGTATTGATGTGTTTTGTTTGACTTGTTTGATGCATTAGAATAAGCTCATATCTAGAATAGGTAGAATCTAGGAGCATGATTGCACTAGAGGTTGAGTTGCTCCCTCTGCTTGTATTGTTACTGTGTGGCTTTGCTTGCGGGTATTCGGTAGAGCCCAGCTCCCTTGCCCATGTGGTTTGTTTGCCTGATGGCATTTTTTTCATTTTATCTGTATAATTGCAGTTTACTGTTATTGCT
>OZ012738.1:295300819-295305819 GCA_963859935.3 Lathyrus sativus | reverse complement strand
GAAACCCCATCTTCTTCTTCATCACGGTGGCAGCGTCGTTGCAGCTCCTTTGAGATTTGCTCCATTCTTGCATGGCCGGAAACGATTTCTCTCCTTCTTCTTCGGTTTGTTCCACCTGAAAACAACAGAAAAACTTTCTTATTGACAAAAAGAACTACTCACCTCGTTCGGGGTTCAAAGCGGTTCGCGGTGGTTTTGCGCCGTTTGGTGGATTTGCTGACGCTTTCCTCTTCTGATAAGTCGTGAGAACGGCCGCCGTTTTTTCCTTTGTCTCCTCTCCCTTTATCAAATGCAACTCATGTTTATATAGGTAACAAATTAGGGTTAACTCTAACCTAATGCCTATTTTAAAGCCCAACTTAAATAATTAGTCAAAACTAAAAAACAAACTAAAACAAACTAAAACAAACTTAAAAGAATAAAATCTTTTCTAATATTTTTAATTTTATGATTTTTTGATGTTTTTATGAATAATATGGAAAAAAGTGAAAAAATAATATTTTTTAAAAAATAATTTAAATAAAATACGAAAATAATAATTAAATAATAAAAAAAACTATTTTGTTATTTTTTTTTATAAAAATAGAAAAGTTAGAATAAAAAGAAAAACAAAAAGTGAAGAAGGTGGGATTCGAACTCTCAACCTCTCACACTCACAACTCCTTACACACGGTCTCTTGCCAATTGTGCCATTTTATTCATTCAAAATAAAGTGGCACTAGAAATTATGTAAAGGTAGGACAAATTTGGGGTGCAACAGATGCCCCTATTGAAATAGCTTCACCGGATGATTTGAGCAGCGGAGACTCGAGAAATCGCGGTGAAAGGGATTTAAATACAGATAATCGGAAATTTGGCCCCTAGATGCAGTGATATGCAATGATATGGACAAAATAACACGAACTATAATGCTGACAATGCCATGAATCTAATATGATGTGTATGATGGAATGATGAATGCAAGGATGCAGACGACACGACGTCATAGGGGACAGCGCAGCGAAGAATTGCACTGGGGAAGAAGACACGCGGTGGTGATAAGGTAACATAGGATCCACACGGAGGAAGGACCAGGTAAACGACAGACGCTAGAGTTTTCGGGACATTCCTTGAAGAGATCGATCGGGATCTTCAGGACTCACCAGAAAACATATAGGGAGAGACAAACATCAGAACATTTCGGAAGAACATCGAAAAGGAGACACGTCGTATCTGGAAGAACGTCAGATAGACATGACACGAAATAGTCGATGGGTGCCAAGTAAACTGGACTTTGTCCACAAGGTAAGACGCGAATAAAACACGACCTCGGGGAGAAAAATGCAAATGGGGATAAAACACCCATGCTGCCAAATAACTAAATTCGTCCACAAGGTAAGACGCGGATAAAACACGACCTCGGGGAGAAAAATGCAAATGGGGATAAAGCACCCATAATGCCAAGTAAATAAATTCGTCCACAAGGTAAGACGCGGGTAAAACACAACCTCGGGGAGAAAAAGCAAATGGGGATAAAACACTCATGATGCCAATTAAATAAATTCATCCACAAGGTAAGACGCGGATAAAACACGACCTCGGGGAGAAAAATGCAAATGGGGATAAAGCACCCATGATGCCAGGTAAATTGGACTTCGTCCACGAGGTAAGACACGGGTAAAACACGACCTCGGGAGAAAAAAGCAAATGGGGATAAAACACCCATGATGCCAGGTAAATTGGACTTCGTCCACGAGGTAAGACGCGGGTAAAACACGACCTCGAGAGAAAAAGCAAATGGGGATAAAACACCCATGATATGCACATGTGTATAAATCATGCTATGATAGATGATCAAATGACAATGCATATGTCGATGACAAGGCTCGAATCTGTTAGTAAGATGACAAGACTGGAAAACTAATTCCTCAACCCGGAGATCACTGCCACTTGCTAAATTGTAATCAGGTTAATGGTCCTCGTAGGAAGGATGGAAAGTCGCTTGGAGATCTTTCAAGTAAACTGCCCCAGATTAAATTGTCCATTACAGATGAACTGATAATTGCTTCAGCTTGTCTGATTCTGAAAATGACTGTTTTATTGTACCCTCAGAAGGTTTGCCCTAGTGTGAGTCTTGGAAAAAAAACCTTTGGATAAACCAAATCTGAGAAGATCTTGTCTTGAATAAATCTTGAACTGATTCTTTGACAGGATGTAAAAGGAACTTGCCCCTGATAAGATCACTTGACCAAGTTTCTCATTGTTTAAAAATTCCTTAGAGGAAAGCGAGTTTGCAAACAAAAATATTCATACAAACATGGTAATGCAAAGTTCATGCGACTTTTGAAATCAAAATTATTTTTGAAAAATGAAAAATAAGTCGTTGGTCAGAACACGGTGGTTCAAGACGCTCAAAACTTAAAACAAAAGTGTATTGCCACAATAAATGATTCACAAAGATCTTTTGGAGTCAGGTTACGCAACCTTGTTGTAGTATACTTTCAAAATAACCTTGCTTCAATTAGGTCTTTTGAGGGTTGTAACGTGGTCTGGTTCATGGTTTATGAAACAAAGGATAAAGGCTCAAAATTTATTTATACCCACCCCATCTACATGATGATCTCCAGTCCTATGCTCAGTTAACTCCTATTATGCATTCAGGTTCGTATAGATTAGGAATTGCACTGATGGTAGCAATGATGGTTCAGAAGTCAATGGACCTATGAAAAGCAGCCACTACCTCCTTATGATATTTGGTCATTTTGACATTGAGGATTTTCAGGGTAAAGATTTAAAACTCCTCTTTGTATTATCCCTAAATTTTGCCTGAACTGTTTTACCGTCAGCGGGATGCCCCAGTTTTGCCTAAGTCTCCTTCATAGGTTTTGGCTTAGCGGGCTTTTTCTTTTGATTTTTTTTTGAAACATGACTGCCTGGTTTAATGATTACGGTGAACCATCATCGGTGTTTTTGACTTAAAAATAATCTTCGACACTTGTTTGTTGTGTGTGAAGGAAAATTATAAGTGCAACCTTTATATGAAAGGTATATTGCATGAACACATAACCGAGTTAACTGAGAAATACCCATCCCCAGGTTAAAATTGCGGGTTTTTTTTTGTAAAGAAAGGAACTCCAACTTCTAGGCTCGAAGGGGTTGACAAGGGATTAACTTCCTTATTTCTTCAGTGTTTGAGAATTGAAACAATGCCTTACATCGTCAACAAAGTTTGATTGAAAGCATACTAACAGCAGTTATGGGTATAACGTTTTCTTCATCCTCCCTCCAATCTTAGCATATCAAAATTTTGGACAAAAAGTAAATATTTGAAAATAAAGCATAAAGATGCAAATAGTAGGCAAAATGAATTGAATCAAAAGTCGCAGTGCTCATTTCATTAATGTAAAAGTACAAACATAATTTGAAAGCAAACAAACTAATACAAAATAAGGAAAATGCAAACAACAAGGAATAAAAGGCCTAGTGATAAAACTTCATTTCTGATGCACTGGCAAGGGATCCTTCTGAACATTCGGATGACCTTCTGTAAAATTAAGTATTCCGGTTCTAACCAATTCACGTACTCTAGCATTCAGCGCAAAATAATGTTCCAAGTCGTGGTCTGGGGCACCTTCATGAAAAGCACAATGAAGATCGGTCCTGAACCCAACCGGAGGGGGATTAGGAGGAGGTGGCGAAGCCTTTATGGTGATCAGTCTTCGTCGAACCAAGTCAAGATATAGCTCGGTGTAAGTCATGGGAATAGGATCAAAGTGGCTTCTGTTCCATTTCTGGTTTTGTCTGATAACTGGGTGTTGAGGAGTCTGAGCTGGCTGTCCTCTGGCAATCAGTATTTGAAGCATTTCAGTGAGCTTAGTCATGTCTGACTTTAACTCATTGATTTCCATTCGGATCTCTGCATTGTATGTCTCTTGCTCTGACATCTTATGTCTATAGTTAGCCTTGGTCTGATATCTGTGTCGAGGAATCAACTTGACGACTCAAAGGTACATTGGAAGACGAGAGAACCGAGAATGAGAAACCGGGGGAAAAATGCAATGCAAAAATGTGATGCTAATGCCATGTAATGGTTCCAAGAATTTCAACGGTCGATTGCAAATATTCCCTTTTAGGAAAGTTGGAAAGAAATTTTTTTTGACTTTAAAATGTAGGACCTTTTTGAATTTGCAAAGGACTGTTGAATTCCTTGAAACTGGAAATGATATAATGCTTTATGGATGCAAAGCACAAATACACACACAAAGGTCCTAGGTTAGAGGACAGCGAATGGAGTTAAGGTCTACCCTTCCCAAAAGGTAAGTACTATAGGTTAATTGTACCTACATAACAAGGTTCTAAAGCGGTGCCCAAAGTCATCAATCCATCTTTCGGATATTATCAACTTTCTGACTGACTCGGGGGTCGATAATATTCTCAAGAGAACCTCATTTGAGTGTAGTATCGCGTAGCAACTATTGTAGGACTACTCCCACATAGTTCCCGCACTACGTCCTATATAAGGCCAAGGTGGTGTTAAGGTACTACGATCCCCAGTATCACAAACTCCAATTGAAAATAGTAAAAGTTTTCACGACTGCACTCGATCAACCGAACCATTTCCGAAAGGGTCTCAACTGAGCGGTGATTCTCGAGATGACTTGGTCGGGACTCACTCCCGGCAAGCCTCGTCGAATATCTCACCTTCCTATAATAAGGTCACTCAAGTCCGGGTTAGGACTTATCTCACAATAACAGGTATCCCCACAAGGTACAATGATATATAAAAATAATTAATAAAATATCATACAATAAACAAAATAGGGGTAACCCTTAAAAATTAGGAGGGTCCCCAGTGAAGTCGCCATCTTCTGTTGCGGTTAGAATATGATATCAAATTATTAATTAATTTGAATCGCATCTTTAGTTCACAACCGCTCTTTGATTTATCCGAAGGAAAAGGTCAAAAGAGGAAAACCTAATTTTGCATCGTAAAGACAATGCGGGGAGAGATCTAGGTAAGG